>OX463780.1:19543355-19855855 GCA_949825025.1 Siphlonurus alternatus
ATGACGTCATGGGCGTTTAGCGCCTATCCTTTTCTTAAGGACAGACTCCTCGTGACGTCATAAAATTGACTTTCAATAATTTTTTAAAATAGTTCCCGGTCTGTAAAAAATCTGAAAAAATTCAGAGTAGCATAACTTTGCACCCTCTATCCATTTCTGCAATAAAAAAATGTCATGCAAATTGCCCATTGTAACTCCAGCAAGTAAAATCCATGGTTATTAATGTTATTATAATTCAGGTGATGCCGCTAGAAAACAACATGAAGAAACCCGAACACTTCATCGGCTGTTTCCGCGTCCTCAACACCGCGATGACGATGATCATCTGCATTTACACGCTGGTGGGATTCTTCGGGTTCCTCAAATATGGATTTGACGTTGAAGGAAGCATTTCCCTGAACTTGCCATCAGAGGAAGGGTAAGTTCGTTTCCTATGAACTGAATTGATTATGGAATGGTTTTAGCAATTAATTAAGCCAACTTTTATAATCATCCTCCATAGATGTTTCTCATGGCACGTGTCATGTTTTGGTAATCAAATTACATTTAAAGAAAATTGTTTGAAAAATAAATTTAACTTTAATAAATTTGAGTAATAGAAAGTATACATTCACTCCTCAAAAATATTGTTCGAAATCTTCGTAGCTCATTTGAAAATTAAGTTAGACATTGAATATTGCAGACTGACAAATCTGACAATATTTAATATCACAATTTATCGTAATATTTCATTACTACATTACTGTTCGATGCAAAAAGTTATATCATTCTATACTTAATAAATTATGCTCTAAATTTAATACATTGTAACCTCCTATATTAATAATGTTCCGAGTGAGATCGGTGACTCTGCAGTCAAAAAGAAAAAGAAAAAGAAAAGAAAAGAAAGAAAAAAGAAAAAATGCCAGTAAAAGAAAAAATACAAATTTTATTAAAAATTCTGAAAATAAGTCAAGGGCAATGTGGGATTTGATTAAACTTAGACATGGCAAAAGCAGTGCTAAATCTCATATAGACAACATAACTATTAATGGGGAGAATATTATGGAACCAGAAAAAATTGCACAATGTTTTGGCAGTTATTTTGAAAAATGTATAAAAGATTGTAAAAAGGATATAGGCCCACCTGATCCTAATTTTAACATTTATAAGCACACAAAGATAAATGAAAAATCTATGTTTTTATCGCCGGTCACAAGGCCACAGGTGTTTAAAATTATCAATAAATTAAAAAATAAGCATTCATTCGGTTTTGATAATATTTCCAATTTTGTATTAAAATCTTGTGCTGAAGAAATCAATACTGTCCTAACAGAAATTATAAATAAGTCTTTTGAAACTGGTGTATTCCCGGCTATATTAAAAAATGCAATTGTAAAACCTGTACATAAAAAAGGACCAAAAAATACTGTCTCTAATTTTAGGCCTATTAGCCTTATCTCTGTCTTTTCTAAGGTATTTGAACAGGCATTTTTAATTCAAATTTTATCTTTTTTAGAAAGCCAAGATATAATTTCTCCATTTCAACACGGTTTTCGTAAAAAAATGTCTACCGAGACGGCTATGTTTCAATTAATTGACAGTATTATTGACAGTATTGATAAAAAGCAAAAAACTGCTGGAATATTTCTGGATATGTCGAAAGCATTCGATATGGTAGAGCATAAAATTTTATTTCATAAATTACATATGAATGGTATCAGAGGTAATTGTTTACACTGGATTGAGTCGTTTCTTATGAATAGAACACAATGTGTTGAAATAACAACTGCCACAAATGCCAAGTATTATTCGCAACAAACTACCCCCCAGTTCGGTTTACCACAAGGGTGCTGTATATCCCCCGTACTTTTTCTTATATATATTAATGATTTACCTTTAATTAAGGAAAATGATAGCACTGTGTTTGTTCAATATGCGGACGACTCAAACTTAAAAATTACAGGGCATAATAATGAACAGCTCTCTGAAAGTATTATTAAAACAATAAATATAGTTAAAGAATACCTCAATAATATTGGACTAGTATTAAATGTAAATAAAACTGAAATATTACAGTTCCAACATATTAAAAATAAAAACGTAATCATAGAATCCATTCCAGTAGATACACAAACAATTGCATTAAGTGAACAAACAAAATTTTTGGGTATATATATTGATAAGAATCTAAGATGGATTAAGCATATTGATTATATATGCAATAAGTTGGCTTCAGTTATTTTTGCAATTGGTGAAGTAAGACACGAAATGGAATTTGAATGTTTAAAAGTACTTTACTTTGCAAATTTCTATTCAATTTTGAAATATGGGATTATATGTTGGGGAGATTCTGTTGATTTTCATAGGTTATTTGCTTTGCAAAAAAAAGTGCTTCGACTTATGTGTTTTGTAAAAAGAAGAGCATCATGTGTGCCCCTGTTCAAAAAGCATTCAATTCTACCTTTGCCATGTATTTTTATCAGTGAGTGTGTTTGTTATGTAAAAAAAAATATGTGTCAGTTTAGAAAACATGAAATTAATCATATCTACAATACAAGAAATGTTGATAAAGTGATAACGCCCATTTGGTGCAGAATGGACATGTATAAACATGGTCCATTTCTGAAGTGTCTTAGTCTTTATAATAAATTACCGAGTGATATAAAGTGCATAGATAACTTCAAGATTTTTTGTTCAAGTGTAAAAGACCTGTTAATGGACAAATGTTTTTATAGCGTCAAGAATTATATGGACCATGATTTTACTTCTGCATGTTAACAGCCTATATTGTTTGTATATAATATATATAACCCTCGGCTATCAATATATTGCCACAATTGACGTGTCCTATTAACCTCAACAAATATCTATATTGTGATGTTTTGATTGTAGGAGAAATGGATTTAATAAAGAAATTTTGAATTTTGAATTTTGAATTTTGATAAACGTTTATCTGCAGAGTCACCGATCTCACTCGGAACATTATTAATATAGGAGGTTACAACATATTCAACTGAACACCTTTTTTCACTTAAACAGTACATAAATTAACCTTTTTGATAATGTATTTAAAATAATATTTACAGTTATCGTTTTTTTCGTTTTTTTTTTTTAATTCACTAATTAGAAGGGAGAAAAATAAATTTTACAAGATAATTTGTATAACACTATGATAATATAATATAAACGCCATCACAAACCAAAGCTAACATGACTTGAGTGCAGGTTGGCGCAGGCTGCTCAGATCATGCTGTCCGTGGCCATCGGGCTGACGTACCCTCTGCAGTTCTACTGCGCCATGGACTTCACTTGGCCCGGCATCAACTCGTTCCTAGAGAAGAGCCTCCCTAAGTTCAGCGGCCTCACCGGGGAGTACATCTACCGAGTGCTGCTCGTGCTGCTCACAAGTAAGTGAACAACCAAATTTCTTAAAAACAATATTAAATATGTGCTACTTGAAAAAATTAATATATTATGTAAAAATGTAAAATAACATAAAAAATGCGCATAACATGATATCATGATAAGTAAAACATGCAGTGGTCAATAAATCAAGAAACGTTTTGTTTTAAGCATTAAAAAAAAATAAATAAGAGTCCTCTTTTACAGGAATGGAATTATAGATTATGATTATTTTTCGATATATTTAATTGGATCCGAAATCACCATGCTTAATTCAGAGAAGAGTACATTTCATACCTTTTCTTTGTATCGAGGCGGGGCTAAATATAATTGCAGAATTATGAGCACTATTGCTACACACTGCAAATTACATGAACTATGACTATATATTATATATAACAGTCAAAATGAGACAGTGTCAAGTTAATTTTATGCTCCCATGGAGACGTAGGTATAGTAATGCAAAATTTCTGGACTTTATGATTATCTGTCCGAATTTTAGATTTGAAACTTTGCATATTTTTGTGTATTTGATGTATTTACCTGATGAACAGCACACTAAAAAAAAAATACTACTTCTCAGTGGGTGTGGCGCTGGGAATCCCGAACCTTGGCGCCTTGATGGGTCTGATTGGCGCGGTGTGCCTCGCCACCGTGGGCCTCATGTTCCCCGCAATTCTCGAGACCGTCGTATACTGGGATGACCTTGGACCATACCAGTGGAAACTCTGGAAGAACATTTTCATCTTTTTATTCGGTCTCACCGGGTTTATTACGGGCCTATACACAAGCATAGGTGATATCATCGAGTCGTTCCAGTAAACGATTCATCACAAAAACTCATTTTGTATTTTGAAAATTAATTAATCGTAAAGAAATTGTACATTGTGCTTAAAATACAACACTTTGTAGAGTTTTTTTTTTTAAATGATGCTATCACTTTGCTTTCTATATATTTTTCATACTTATAAATACATTCACCTCTCAAATTTTATCAACGACTTTGCTATTTGTTTCCTCCATTGATTAAATGATGTCATTCTGATATATATGTATATAATATATGTAGTTAATTGTGTATTTTTGCAACCTTTTTATTGTTCCTCTAATCATTACATATAGAGAGTTATAAATATAATATACATAATATATATTGGATTTGCCTTTATTATTTTTTATTTGTTATTATTTTATATTGATTTTCTATAAAAGGTAAAAAAATATATATTTATGAATGCATTCAATAAAAAATACGACAATTTAAAATAAAATATAATCTATAGTACTATGTAAAATATCACATGTAAAATATTTTGAAAACAAAATTAAATAGTAATAAAAAATATAAAAATAATTAAAATATAATTAAAAATTGTTAGTTAGTGCAATTATAGTAACCTGGATAAATTATACACAATTATTATTGTTGCAAATTATTGTTAATAGTACAGTACATTTAATTTATCCATATATATGTCATTAATTTTTAATTTCGATCGATCAGCTCGACGATAGTCAGAACAAATTAAAAAAAAACTATATAACGTATTAAAGATCTATATGGGATATGTGTTTTAAATTATAATATTATTCAACTTGTGTATATAATTTTTAATTAGTATTACATTTTTGTAATAACATAAAATATATAATTATATTTAATATTTAATTGTATTAGCATATAATATATTATATTAATTATATTTAATTAAATCATGAAAACTAGAATATATTAATTGCATTAAACTCACATGCACATGCATGCATTGCATAATTAAATTTATATGCAATGACGAAGGTTTTCCAATTAATTTGTAATTAAATTATAACCAAAGCTGAAACTCATCTTACCATGAAGCCCCATGAAAATTATTTTTTATAATCATTTTGTAAGTTTGGGAATTGATACTTTCCTGAAAGCCGCCTGAAACTTATACAACCTGTGAATTTTACGTGCTCAAAAAGTTGCATACTTTACATTTTATAGCTGATTTTTTCGGCAACTTCACGTCTTCGAGATTCTGTAAATTCTGTTTCTGTGCCAACTTCACGTTAATACACAGATCGTAAACACGTGTTCGCTGTTTAAAATATTTTGGAAGCAGTAATCGCTTAAAAAGACAAAACTAGTGATCATAGTGATAATATTTAGTTTTAATTATAAATATGAAGATTTTAAATGATGAAAGGACAAAACTTCTATTCGAAAAACTGACCAAATAGTAAGTTTTTAGTTTGCAATGTTAGCCGGTTTCTGCATGGTCTTTTAATGAGGATGAGAAGTGTGATGTCTGATCTTGCTGTGACGCCTGTGACACCTGACTCACCTGAGTGGGCTGAGTGCCTTGGTGTACACCGTATGCATATATACCTATCGTATAATCGTAGCATCATAACTGTATGCATACAACGACTGTATGCGTACGTTGCTCACAAGCATAATATACACGTATGTATACTAGCTGTGTACTACACTGTATGCATATTTATGTGCATATGCATATCGGTACTGTATGCATATGATGCATTACTGTACACTTATATAATCATCACACTGCATGCTTTTGTATGTATGTACTGTATTGAAGTTAATTAAGCACAAGTAAATGTTGACATTGCAGCCATATTAAGTGCTATCAGGCTTTCTAATACAGAAATGGACACAATTAACCTACTCGTTCATAAATGTTTTTATGAACAGCAAACTTGTCAAGTAAATAAATTCATATTGTAATTTTTTCCCACAGTATTGGCAGTAATGTGAAGCTGCTCGTAGATCGTCCCGATGGAAAGTACTGCTTCCGAGAACACAAGGACCGAGTGTACTACATGTCACAGACGTTGCTGCACCTTGCGAGCTCTGCAAGCCACGATCAGCTCGTCAGCTGTGGTACCTGCTTCGGCAAGTTCACCAAGTCTAACAAGTTTAGGCTGAGCATCACCTCACTCAACTATCTTGCTCCATATGCTCAGGTGAGAATCCAATTTAACAATCTTAGTTTACCTCTGGACATTGTTCTTGCCTGATTTGCAGCTGCTCTATTAGACAACGAGTTGCAGATGTGTAATTTTGGATGAGATAAAAAAAAGCATGGTCTTAAAGGCCCTATGACCATTTCCCAGTATTAAGCCCACTGTTAGTATTGCCTCAGTATGAAACGGCTGCATGAAAAAAATTGTTCCAGCAGCAATAATATCAGAGATAATAGCCGATGAAAAGGCATCTGTGACGTCATTTGTACCCATTCTGCGGCGACGGTATGGGGAAATCCCTGCAAAAGATAGGTTCACTCTAGCTGCAACCACGGACATAATTTTAATTCTGGAATGTTTAAATTTCACTAGGGCAGTCTTGATAGTATTTGTCAAATATCCTGAAAGAATTTTGTTGTTGACATTCAGACAGACTGACTTATTGCAGTAGCAAGGAGAGAAAAATATTGTATATAGGAAAACAATGTTAAATTTTTGGCTTATCTTGCTACTGCAATAAGTCAGTCTTTTTAAATGTCAACAACAACATTCTTTCAGGATATTTGACAAATACTATCAAGACTGCCCTGGTAAAATTTAAACATTCCAGAATTAAAATTATGTCCGTGGTTGCAGCTAGAGTGAACCTATCTTTTGCAGGGATTTCCCCATACCGTCGCCGCAGAATGGGTACAAATGACGTCACAGATGCCTTTTCATCGGCTAATATCTCTGATATTATTGTTGCTGGAACAATTTTTTTTATGCAGCCGTTTCATACTGAGGCAATACTAACAGTGGATTTAATTCTGTGAAATGGTCATAGGGCCTTTAAAAAATAGATATCCAGAAAGTTTAATATCATCATGCCTCCGGCCATGAATCGTGTGGCAATTCTCACAAAATAGTTCAAATATACAGATGTTAATTCCTGACCTGTATGTTAACAGTACAAGATCTGGGTGAAGCCTGGCGCAGAGCAACAGTTCCTGTACGGCCACCATGTGCTCAAGTCTGGCCTGGGACGCATCACAGAGAACACTCCTCGATACCAGGGAGTTGTTGTACTCTCCATGAATGACATGCCTCTGGTAAGGCACACCTCGAAAGCCATATCTTTCTCAGCATTAAGTCTATGCATGGATGTGGTGGGAATTATAAGATATCCCCTCAGTAACTGAGAAATCAAAACTAAATCAAATGATCGCCCTTGTAGAAACAGCTCCAGTGTCTGCGTGGTAAATAATTCATGCATGTCGGAGGTTTGAATTTGTCACATATCTGCTGATTGACTCAAAACTAAGTCAAATAGATTTGAAAGCAACAATTAAGCGTTGTTTAACAATTATCTTCATTTCTTGGCGTGAGGAAAATTGTTACCTCTTTGTGTGAAGTTGCCTAAGAAATGAGTTCAAGAGATTTGTGTGGTGCCTGCAGGAAGGAGGTGGTGACAGGTGTCAAGGCTTTGCAGTGTGATGATTCGCTTTGTCTCAGGTGGTATCATGCAGAGTGTGAAGGGATTGATAATGCCACCTTTAAAGATTTGAAGAGGCAAGGTGAGGAGGAGCCTTGGTTCTGCAGAGTGTGTGTCTCTGTCAATGAGAGAATGAGGGTGGAGGGTGAGGCAATGCTCTTAAAGTTGGATGAGAGATTAGATGATAAAATTAAAAATGCTGTAAAGGCAGTAGAGTTGAAGATGGGGCAGGAGCTCGAGGAGGGTCGTGTGGAGAGAGATGGCCTAAAGAGGCAGGTTGAGGAGATGTTGGGTGAAATTAAGAGACTGAAGAGAGAGGGGGCAGGACTTCCTGAAGATAAGGGTGGCTCTGTCCTGGAGTACTTGATTGAAGTTGAGGATGATCTTTTCAATGCAGCTTTAGATGTAGCTTTTGCGCATTCTGTGGCAGCAGACTTCAATATGAGGCAGGGTGTGGCTGCTGACATCCTAAACTTGTATGGTGGCCAAAGAGACTTGAGACTGCTGGGGGTGCCGGTGGGCGGTGTTGCTTTTTTGCAGAGGGAGCGTGCGCTGTTCTACTTGGTGGCCAAAGAGAAATCTTTCAATAAGCCAGTATTGGGGGATTTGGTGAAGTGTCTTCGTGAGCTAAAGGAGAAGTGCATGCAGATGAAGATCTCTAAGCTGGCCATGCCTAGGGTTGGGACAGGGCTGGATGGCTTGCGGTGGGAGGAGGTGAAGCCGGAGATCAACAAGATTTTTGTGGACTCTGGAGTTGAGGTGTTTGTGTACACCAAGATGGCATGTAAATTGATGGTGCTTGGAGATGATTCCATGGAGGCGGTGGTTGGGAAGATGGAGGGCGCTGAGGTGATTGTTGATGCAGCGGGCGGGGGTAGTTCTATTGCTAGTATGATGAGCTTAGTTGGGGATGCCCCGCTTATGCAGGAGTTGCAGGAAGTGGTAGTTTATATGGGTGCATGTGTTTCGCATGAGGCTTTGGGAAAAAGCAGATTTGAAGTTCGGAATGAGTTAAAGTCGTTCTTGTCTGTTTTAAATGACAAGTTCAAGGAGCAGAAAGTGAGAATAGTGGTGGTTGGGGCAGTTAATGATAGAAGTTTGCCACTTGATTTGCTTAATCTGGTCAATAAAATCATGAGGGAGTGTTGTGTGGAGGGCAAAGTAAGATTTGTTGATCCAAGGAAAGCGCTTTCAGCGAAGGCTGAGAGAATGGGAGGAAAGTGGGTGGGTGACCAGGGCAAAGCTGGAGGGTTCCTGGCGAGGTTCCTCGGCAGCCAAGGCTGCTGAGGTTGGGGGCGGATCGCAGCATGTGGGGATGGGGTGAGGGGGGAATTGGGGAGGGGGAGGGGGGAAAATCAGGGGGGTGGGAGGGAAGTTGGTTTGGGGGGTGGTGGGGGGAGGGGGGGGAGGAGAGTGAGAGGACGAGAAGTGCTTGATAAAAGCGTGGTGGATTCGGAAGTTGGTGTTGGACGCTTTGGGCGTCGTGTTTTGCGAGAAGTGGAGTGTGCTCCGGCTGTGCATGGAAAATTGCGGCATGTTGGAGATGGAGGAGAGGCATCGAAGCGAGGTAAGGTGAAATGTGGTGATGGAAGTCTGAGGATAATGGAGGTGAATGCTAGGAGTTTGCTTAGTAAGTTGATGTTACTTACTACAAAAATAGAGTTGTATAGCCCTGATGTGGTGGTGGTGGTGGAATCTTGTTTGGATAATGATGTTTTGGATTCAGAGTTGATGTTGGCGGAGTATGATATTTTTAGACGGGATAGGAATAGAGCTGGGGGGGGGATTCTTGTGGCAATTCGGAAGCAATTTAAGGGAAGGGTTGTTTGGGTTGATTCGGACTGTGAGTTGATTGGGGTGGAAATTGTAGTGAATGCAGAAAAAATGATGATTATTGCTGGGTATAGACCAAGAGATAATGCGTTAAATAATTTATTATTGCAGCGTCTGTTAAGTCGGTTGGATGACTTGAGTCCTCTGCATTCAGTGATGATCGTTGGTGATTTTAATTTACCGAGAGTGGATTGGGAGGACAGAAGGGAGGTTGGGGGTTTGGAATGCCAAAGATTAGTGGCGAAAATTTTAAATAGAGATTTTGTGCAAGTGGTTGAGGAGGTTACTCGGAAGCATTATACGGGTGCTGAAAATATTTTGGATGTGGTTTTGGTGAGGCCGGTTGATATGTGGATAAATTCGCAGGTTGTTGATGGAATTAGTGATCACAAGATTCCGATTGTGGATTTTAAGGTTGGGAAGTCTCCTTGCTTCGAGCAGAAAAAAAGGAAAAGATGGTTTTACGGGAAAGCGGATGTTGCCAAGTTGGATGCTGAGTTAAGTGATAGGTTTGAGTCTTGGAAGGATGATGGTTTAAGTGTTAATGAATTATGGGAGTCGTATGTTGATATTTGTAATGAGTTGAGGGAGAGTTGTGTACCCTCAAAAATGGTGGCAGATGGTTGCGATCCGCTGCAGTTTAATAAGGAAGTTAGGTGTAGGAAACGACAGTTGCGTAGGGTGTATGGGCGTTATAAAAGAGGTGAGGTTAGAAAGGGGGCTTTGGTTGAGGCGGAGATGCAGTTAAATAATGCAAAGAAGGTAGCGGAAGATTGTTTTATGCAGAAAATGTTTGATGAGAGAGATGTTGAGGGGAGTAGAAGAAGAATGTTCAGGCATATTAAAACCTTTAGGAAGGCAGGAAATGATATTCCAGTTTTGAAGGATAATTTAGGTGTTCATGTTTCAGAGGTTGAGAAGGCTAATGCGTGTGCTCGGCAGTATAAGTCTGTTTTTCAGGATCCTGTGGAGCAGGGAGTGGTTGATGATGGTTCGAGGCCTGAGCAGCGGGTTGATGAGGAGGGTGGTTCCAGTATTGGTGCTGGTAGGGGTAGGCAGTTTAGAGTTCGTTTTAAAGATGTGAAGAGAGCGTTGATGTCTTTAGTAAAGGGGAAAGCGGCGGGTCCTGATGATATTTCCAGTGCATTTTTAAAGCTTAGTGTTGGTTTGCATTGTAAGTATCAAGTTCATTTATTTAGAATGATACTTGCGTCGGGGAAGATACCTGATGCTTGGAGGGAGGCTTGGGTGGTCCCGATTTACAAAGGGGGATCTAAGTGTGAGCCAAAAAATTATAGACCCATCAGTTTGACATCAGTTGTGTCCAAGGTGTTAGAGAAGGTTGTTGTTAAATTTGTGGTGGGTGATCTGGAGAGATCGAAATTCTTTGGTGATCACCAGCATGGTTTTCGCAAGCATTTCTCTTGCGAGACTCAATTGGCAGGTTTTGTTCAGGAGTTGGCTGATGCTTTGGACAGTGGAGGTGAGATTCATGCTGTCTTTCTTGATTTTGAGAAGGCTTTTGATAAGGTGCCTCATGGGAAATTAATTGAGAAGGTGAGGCGTTGTTTGGTGGATGAAAGGTTGGTGTCCTTGATTGAGGATTTCTTAAGAGATAGGGTGCAGAGAGTTAGAGTGGGGGAGGCATGCTCGGAGTATATTGCTGTTTCCTCGGGAGTTCCGCAGGGTAGTGTCTTGGGTCCATTGTTGTTTTTGATTTTTATTGAAGATTTGTCTGATGGAGTGAGGTCAAAGATTAGGTTGTTTGCAGATGATAGTGTTGTTTATAGGAAGATAGAAAGTGAGGATGATGTGGTTCGTCTGCAAGAGGATCTTAATACTGTGTGTCGGTGGGTTATTGATAATGATATGAGGTTGAATGTCGCTAAGTGCTGTGTAGTTGTGTTTAGTAGGAAAAGGCGTAAAAGAGATGTGCAGTATTTACTTCATGATGAGTTATTGAAGCAGGATGAAAAGTATAAATATTTGGGTGTAGTCATTCATAGTAAATTAATGTGGAATGAACATATTAAATATGTTACATCGAAGGGAAGGAGGTTTTTGGAGTTTGTCATGAGAAATCTTAAGGGTACCAGTAGGGTAGTTAAAGATAATGCGTACAGAGCTCTGGTGAGACCAGTGCTTGAGTATGGTTGCTGTGTTTGGGACCCATATAGATGTGTGGGGGTGAAGGAGTTGGAGAAGGTTCAGCGGAGAGCAGCTAGAAGGGTTACAGGTCGTGTGGGAAGGTTCCAGTTTGTGGGTGATGGTGCTGATGTTAGAAAGGAGTATGTTAGTGTGTCTGCTTTAATTGAGAATTTGGGGTGGGAGTCGTTGGAGTTAAGAAGAAAAAATTGTAGACTTGGTGTTATGTATAAGATAACAAGAAATTGTGAGGGTTGGGAAGAGTTGAGTGGTCGTGTGATGAGAGCAGGTTATATTGGAAGAAATGATCATGGATGGAAGTTGGAGTATGTTAGATGTAGAAGTGATGTGGGAAAGTTTTCTTTTTTAAACAGGACGGTGAGGGAGTGGAATGCGTTGACAGCAGATGTTGCTGAGGCGGAGAGTTTTGATTTGTTTAAGAAATCTCTGAGAGTTGGTGAACATTCGCGGGCCACCGTGGCATTGCCACATTTGCCGCGTTAATATTATTATTATTATTATTAAGCGTTCTTACATTGGCAATGCAATGCTAGTAATTTTTTTTATTTTTACCAGATTGCATCTTCATTAGATGCAGTAAAATGTAGTGTGCCGCCATCTTTTAAGCACATACAGGGAAAGTAGAGCTGCTGTATACCACCTATCCGATATCAACTGATAAGACAGGCTTTGGTTCTGTAATTAAAAATCATGAGTTGCAGCAAAAATTAACTTTCTTCTAAAATTTAATTCCTAATACTGTGTCTGGAAAATTTTGGGACCTTACCTCTAATATACAATTTTACCAAGGGTAAAATACCTTTGATAAATAAAATTGTACAACTATTTCTTCATCTGATATTTTTGCTTTTTCCGCAAGCTCTTGAAATGCAAGTTGCAATTAAATTTCTTGTTTCAGGGTTTCGGGACGGCAGCTAAGTCAACTTCAGAGTGCAAACATGCGGACCCCATCTCGATTGTGTGCTTCAATCAAGGCGACATTGGAGAGTACATTCGCTCCGAAGACACCCTCATCTAGCCTGAAGTGCTTACTGCACCCCATGGCTTGGTGCCGTCATGTTCTGTGTCCCCTTTTTTTTTATCTGTACCTCATCATTTGAATTGACTATTATTTATGATGCATTTTTATCAATAACAATAAATTTCTTGTTAATTTTTATTTGATTGTGCAAATTGCAAATTTTTGCATTATTTTATAATTACTTTTGATGTAAATAGCTATATACATAATACAGAACTTTGTTTATTTGTATTAAAAAAAATAAAGAAACATACTTTGATATTTTACCTGTGTGTGTTCTTTAGTGAAATTATTTCCATTGTAACGTTTTTTTAATTTTAAATTTTCAAATCATACATTTGATTAAACCTAAGCATGCCATTATCTGATTATTATGGGTGGTTTTTTCATTCCTCAAATAGATGTCAGGAACTTTCCTGCATTAATTACCCTTTCTCCTTTTGTGCCGCATATGCCCATGCTCAGTCTCCCCCTTGAGATCATCCACATTGCACCCACAAATGGGTCGCGATCTCCATGCTCTTGTATAGCTAGGTCTGGGAGGTGGTGGAGAGAGCAAAACGGCTTCAGAATAGAAAAACGTAATCCATATATTATATATATAGTAATATATACCTATCTACATATATTATATTGAATAAATATTATAAGTTTTATTAACCTCCTCATTAATGATAACCCTAAATATCATAATAATAATATATTATATATGCACATGCAAAATACATTTGGTCCAGGAACTTAGCATTTTGTCCACATAAAATAATTTTAATCATAAATCATAATTAATATTTTAAATAATTTATATATAATATGCCTATATCATGTTTGCATGTTCAATAAATAAGTTTCAGAATTTTAAAATTACTATAAAATAATTTTTAAATGTTTTTAAATAAAGCGAGGCAAAAACAACTGAAAATCAGCTAAACATGTGACGTTGCCGCCAAAACAAAACATGTCAACATGTGTTTACTTTCTGAAAAGGTGTAAGTTGAGCTGTTAGGTTTACATTTCATTGATTAATATTAAATTAGTCATGGAATCAACCTCGTCGGTATCTAAGGTAATATAATATATGAACTTAACATCTAGTTATTTTCGAGTGGCACTGAGTATCAATATCAAATGATATCATACAATATGAAAATGAAAAAAATGGTGCATGAACCAGCTAGTCTGTTTTTTCAGAATGTGTAATCACTCACTAATAATAATTAATACGTTTTTTGGAGTTGAACTTTTAACTATTTTACTAATATATAAGTATACAGTATACTGTTTAATTAGAATGTATGGGTATGAATATCATACAGTATGCTAGTAATTAAACCACAGTCTGTGCATGGTTAAACATATATCAAATTTTTTGCATGTTAAAAGTAAGGAAATTTTGCAGGGAATATTTGTTTTTAAGAAACAAAAAACAACCAAGCGCGGTGGAAAGCAATCTACATATCAGCCCAAGCATGTCGAATGGTTTGATAAACCTTGGTATCAAGCATATAAGAAGACATGGCAAGCATTAGAACAACAAATGGAGGTATGGTCATTTTTAAACAGTCGTCATAATATGTTATACTGTGTAATGTACAGAGTATAATGGGAGACTGACCAAAAAAAAAAAGTTTCAAGTTTTATATGTCAATATTTCAAAACGCACGAGAATTTCATGAAGAACAAGCCCTATTACAGCATTCTACGACAATTTCCTGATTTTATATGAATTTTTAAAACCTCAAAAATGACGTCATAACATTGAAACTTAAATGGGAAAATAGATCAGTTAACATTGCCAAATCCCATACTTAATATTGAAATGTAACCAAAACTTCTTTGCAAGGTTTTTAGGTGCTAGAATCACGATAATGAAAGTTTCAAATTCCTACCTCAACAACTTTTCATTTTAGCAATGTTAACTGATACATTTTCTCATTTAAGATTCAATGCTATGACATCATCAAAAAAAGTTTTAAAAATTCATATAAAATCAGCAAATTGTCGTAGAGTGCTGAAATAGGGCTCATTCTTCCTAGAATTCAGAGTACTTTTTACTAGTATTGCTAACTCAAATATACATACCGGTCAGTACCCCATTATACTGTACATAGCTATGCAATATGCATTAATAATTTGTTTTATTTTTTTTTCTGGTCACTTTTCAGGAACTTTACAAAGATATGTTTGCAAAGCTCTTAACAAATGTTTGTTCGTACTTGGGAAAAGAAATCAAGATTCTAAACACAACAGAAATTCCTACAGCAACCATTCTCACAGGTAATTACTGAATACTATTCACATTTCCCCTACAGTACCTGTACTCACTACATATTGATTGATGCAGGGGTCAATGTACCGGACCATTCTGTGCTTTTCTCTGCACTCGAGGAACGACTGCAGTCTGAGGTGTCACCACATGTGGCACTACTGTCTGCAAGGTCATGCCCCAAGGTGCGCTCACTTATTGGGCATGTGTTACATCAATGCCAGGACAAGGCCAGCAGTGCAGGCAGACAGGTAAAATTATACTGACGATATACAGGCTTAAGTTGTCGCTTTGTTAGTAGGAAACGAATACAGTATGGCATTTTTTTACATTGCTTACTTATGTTGCTTTGGGCTTTGTTTAAAAGTGTAATTATTTTCCATGTAGGGTGCTGGCAATCTTGCTAGGGACGAGGGGTCGGAGGAAGAAGAGGAGCAGGAGCGTGGTCCACGACGTGTGACGCAGTGCACCTTCGCCACGCTGGCCGAGTGGTACGCCTCCCAACCAGATACAAGGCCATTGGTGGTTGTCCTCACAGACTTTGAGAGCTTCATACCACAAGTTCTTGAGGATTTCATTTACATCGCAAGGTGATTACATTAATTAAATTGATTCTCTGCCATTTTTAAATTCAATATTAAAAATTTATGGACATAATTACGTTATAATTAAAAAAATACCGGTGAATAATAATAATTTAATAAAAAAAATCCCTCCTCTCCTATTACTTGGCATAATATGTTTAAGAAAGTTTAAAATAAAAGCATTGTAAGGACTGAAACAAGTAATTATGTAATTGTTTTAAGATTGAAGAAATATTTTCCCTGTTCGTAATCTACTGGGTCTATTTGTTAATCAATCAAATGAGAATTGACTGTGCATTTATGAACACATGTAATGAAAAGCTATGGAGAGACAATAGAATTTTACCCCCAAGTTAAGCGTCTTAACGTCAACAACTCACACTCAAGTTGGATTCCACAGTGAGTACCAGCAGCGAGTGCCGCTCGTGTTAGTTCTGGGAGTGGCCACCACTGAGTCTGCGGTGCACTCCTCGCTACCCCACCGTGTCATGTCGCGTCTCAAGATGCAGGTCTTCATCACACAGAACTCCAACGCTCTTCTGAACCAGCTGATCAACAAGGTCAGTGACCTCCAACTTTCTTAGTAACAATGACCTCTGACCTGCAATGTTTTGTTGTTACAGGTCATCCTCTCACCAAAGTGCCACTTTAGAGTGGGAGGAAGCATCTTCAGAATGCTCTCAGATAACTTTTTGTTTTATGATTTTTCTGTTCAAAGTTTTCTACAAAAATTTAAAGTAAGTATAAAATATTGTGTGTACAGTAGTAATTTTATGCAATTTAAATCTACATTTTTTTTTAATTTTTATTCTTTCTTTTTAAATCACAGTATAGAGATAAAATGATAAAAGTAGTTCAAAATAAATAAAGACTTATCAGGTGTGATTCATAAGGAAATAACCAGAAGCCTGACTAAGTCTCACAAATCCTGGTTAGATTCATCAACATTGAATCCTGCTGATTCTAATAGTAAGTTTCACCTTGTATCTCAGACGTTGCTTGTGTTGGTTTCAGTTCTGCATGCTGGAGCACTTCTCTGGAAAGGCTATCACGCTTGTGTGTGTTGAGATATCGGAGGTGGAGAGTGCTGTGGAGGGGATGAGCCCGCACGCTCTCGATCTGGTGCGCAAGATCGCCTCGTTCCGGACCTTCGTAGAGAAGAAGGACACCCTGGAAGAGAGGGAGCTGCTGCTGGAGAATGACGATTTCTTGAAGGTTTGTGTGGTAGAGGCATCAAATCAGCTGTTTTTCAGGTGTATTCAAGCTCCCACTGTCCTACCTCAATTTAAAAATACATTCGTACATAACATGACGCCATATCCCTGACGGGGTAAGCCAACAGCAGACTTCCACAGCATTTGATTCTTTCAACTGATAAAATAAAGTATAAAATGACTGTTTCAGTATTACATATATATAGTAAGGTTTTAGAGGAATTTTTGCTCCAAAATTAGTAGATCCCTACATGGTAGAAGATGTTTTTAAATAAATTACCTCAATAATTGTTGAGAAATTACACTACATTTTCCCATGGTGCCTTATGTAGAAAAATTTCCTACCAGTATCACTGTCTTTTACTAGCTGGAACAGTATTTTTTTTTAATTTTTTTTTTTAAATAGTTTTATAAGTGAAAAAAAGAATTCAGTCCTACCAAGGCCGGAAGCCTTATGGGTAGGTGCTAGTGTACAAATTATCTTACATTTAATCTTACATTACATTATAGTATATAATCTTAAAGGGATACAGGCCTCAAATTACAAATTAGACAGACATTAAGTGTTGCTCGAGTTTATAATAAACATTCGTATTATTTTTACCTGCGCACGGTGCGTCTGTGCGAAGTCGCGCTGTAAAGAAAGTCCTTGCTGACGTCACAACTCACAGCTAGCACCGATTAGCATTGAGTTGTGACGTCATCAAGGACTTCATGACGTCATCAAGGACTAAATTTCTTACTTTGAACTGCGACTTGGCACGGATGCATCACGCGTGGAAAAAAATGATGCGAATGTTGATTATTTACTCTAAACACACTTGGTGACTATCTAATTTGTAATTTGAGGCCTGTATGCCTTTAACTGCAATACTGCATAATAAAAATATAATATATAGTTATAGGATATATATGTTATCAAAAATATCAGCTTTCTTTTGAGGACTACTATTTTACCTTTTATTTCGTACAAACTAATTTTGTTTCTTCATCATGGCTCTTTACTTTTATTCATAATCTATAACACATTATTTATTTATTTATTTATTTTCTTACAGGGCGTAATAATGGAGAAAATGGAGAGCTTCCTTGAGCATTTTGAAGTATTCCTCATTGGTTTACGGTGCCTCAATGAAATGTCCAGTGAGCTGCCTAACTCTCCAATGGGAAAACATGTAAGCTGCACCATTATTGAAAAAATAATGAAATAATGTAACAAATATCATAACCAGATTAATATTTCTTCAGCTGGGAGATCTTTACCTCCGTGCAGTGTCCCATTGCATCTGGAAGACCTCAGAGTACGCTGAGTGCAGGGAGCTTTGGAAGAATTTATCCAAGACGGATTTGGACACACAGTTGAAAAATATCATAAACATCTTAAATGGTAATTTTACAACTATAATAACTACATTGTTCAAATCAGTTTTCTGTTAACCCTTGATGAATGCTTTTCATTCTTGAGTGGTAAATTTTCTTTCTTTTTTCTTAATCAAATTTGCATATTTTTAAGTATTTTTTTTAGTATTTTCAAAAAAAGGACTGACAAGTCTATTTATTATTATTATTATTATTATTATTATTTTATTGTTATTATTAATTTTTGTAAATAACATCTAGGATTTTTACAATCATGAGCATTCTATTGTTCCGTACTATAATTCTGTGCTAATCAACTTGCTGTCTCCACAGAGTCGTCCAAGAAACACATTCAGCTGCAGACATGGTCCAGCAGCCTCCGGTCTGCTCGCAAGAAACTCAACAACCTGGAGCATGAGAAAGAGGAGTGCCCCAGTCCTTCAAAGAGCGGTCGCACCCACGGAATTACCGGAGACATGAGCAGACTGCAGATGCAGGAGGTGAGTGCACTGCAGTGCTACCAACATGAATGGAGTGATTTAATGCATTAGGACAACTAATACCAATAGTTATTATTATTATTATTTTTTTTTTTTTCATTAGTTGGTTTTGCAATTGAATTTTCTGTATGTATACTGTAATCATTTGTTCCATTGCAAATTAAATAAAATTTAATTGTATTTAATTAAGTGATTTGGGAGCTAATAATGGTTGTACTCTCTCAGGCAGGGAAAACTAGTATGATTTGGATAGGAGTAATAATTCTTACTAAATCAGTATTTTCTTCAGGCAGACGTTTAGCAATGACTGTTAGATTTTATTATTTTTTTAATGGATGAATTTTTGTTATATTAGGTAAATATTAATGTTGCCATCTGTTCGTCATCAGCGCTTGCGAGAAAACGCCCTCAACTCTCCAACTACCCTCAACAAGTACGAGGCTCTTCGTTTAGACATCCTGGTCCTTCTGCAGAAGATGCTGACAGTCTCATCGGGACCCAACCTCTGTCTGCTCTTCCCCCCTGGCCTGATGCCCTTTCACGAGCTGCTGCTGTTTGATGACCTTAACTCTGTTAAGGATCAGCTGATTGGGGCCTCCCGAGCTGCTCTCAATTCCGCCCTGTCAGACCCCCAGTGCCATCTTGAGGTAAGCATATAACATGATGTGTATAGAAGATTGTGTGAAGCGAACAAAATTTGCAACATGAGCTGTTATTTCAGTGCGTGTGCTGCCACCTGGATGACCGGGACGAAATCGTACCCTCCATGCCGGACGTATGCGTGGCCTACAAGCTGCACCTAGAGAGCGGCAAACACATCAACCTGTACGACTGGCTGCAGGTAACCCTCCCTTGTCTTACTGTTTCGACGTCTCATAATGTGAGATAACCACTGGGAATAGCAGGCAGTCAAGTCTCAAACTTAACAGTCTAGAATAAAGATGAATTAACTGGCATTTTTTTCTCATACATTAATTATTACTTGTTTCTGTACCTCAGCAATATTTATTGGACAGACTACTACATTTATGTTTACCAAAACTAATTTCTTGTTTCGAAATTTACTCTGTAAAACACAATGTACTAATAGCTTTGCTAATAATTTGAATTTGTTTGGATTGTTTTCAGTCCTTCCATACGGTTGTGAATCCTCGAGAGGAGGGGGAGAAAGCCCCAGAAATTGACATTGAGACACAGTATCCTTGCTTGCACTTTATTTACTATTTCACATGTACTGAAAATCTTGTGTACCAAATTTCTGTAAAACTGCTTGCTGCGAGGTAAAATTTGGATAGCTAGGAACCAATCTTAATAATTTCAATTGGATTGACTTTAAAATTTACAATAATCATTTATTTATTTGTTCTGTAGTGTAGTGGTTAGTACCCCTGGCTCTGGTCCGAGAGGTACCCGGTTCAATTTCCGAACACGGCAGACTTTTCGTGACTTGGGATGGGTGTGATTGATTACTAGATTATGGATTTGGTAGGAGGAAGGCTGTCTATACTCCGCTGCCCTGCAGTATTGCACTGCCACTGCAGGCTGCACAGATCTGGTAGTAGGAGCCCATACCAGAAGAGTGCAGGAAAGAGTTCTGGGAGCCTGGTAAGCCCCAGCATGGTAGCAAGATAACTCTCACTGACAAGGCTAAATATTAGCGTGGCCACACCCGAAAGGATAAAATGGTGTCAAGGGTATTAACTTTTTTATAATAAAATATAATATTTTTTAACTGCAATAATACTCACCCCCCTCTAACGTAAGTGTGGTAAAGATCAGCAACTGTAGTTTTGCCCCTAATTATGTTTTTAGACTTTTTAGAGAAGCATAATCATATACAGTATAACAGTATCTACAGCTTCTTCAAAAAAAGATATGGAGAAATGTTTTTGTAGCAAAATCCAGTGGTGTAGGGAAAAAGATTTTAAAAGAAAAACTCTGGATTAGTTGTGGTTTGAGAAACATGAGCAGTAAAGTGGGTCCACCTTTTCCTCATCCACTGCTAATGCCCCCTACTCTCTTACTGCTAATGCCCCCTACTCTCTTTCTCCAAATAATAAAAAATTCCACAATATACTGACAGACTCAACGTAATATATTTTGAAACTGTATGTAAAATTAAATGGGAAATTTCAATCAGCAGGATTTTCTTTATTTTCTACTAATAATCTTCAACACCAGGCAGCACACAGCAGGTATCCTTCCTTGACAGTGACAGATCTCGGTTCACACAGGCAGTGGCTGAGCTGCAGTTCCTCGGCTTCATCAAACCTACCACGAGGAAGACAGACCACGTTATGCGCCTCACCTGGGGGAACAGCTAAGCATCCCTGCGTCACCTCTGCCATCTCCATATGACTGTATATCTAATTGTGATTGGTGGAGGCTGCATTACCCTCTCTTTGATTGGTTGAATTAAAAAAAAAAAATGTTTGGTGGATAAGTAGTGTCATGCCAACTTAATTGATTGGCTTCAAGTAATTCCATTTGTCATAAAAAACTATATTTGCCTAGGACATAACCATAATCAAATGATATAAAGTTATTTAGAAGTCAAACTCCAATAATTTTTTGTTGTATTATTGTTTGTATAATTTAGAGAATTATGTTCTAAGGTATCGCTATTAATGTGTTCAAAAATTTGTTACTATATAAAGTGTACTGTGTGAAGCTATTCGGTAACATAATGTGAGCATGTGAGAGCTTATTCCATTATTATTGTATTTTCTTTCTAAGATTGATTTAATGATGATACGTTTATTATGTTGTTTTTGAGAACCTATCTCAAAGAGGCAACATGCTGATTAAGCTCAGGGAGGGGGGTGTCTGATATTGTGTGTTAATTTTGGGAGTGCCATTAAAAGTAATAATGTAATTCATATATTTTTGGAGAATTGGGGTTAGCCTGCGCCTGTGGATCTGCCTTTGCTGCTCTTAAAGTTTAAATTTGAAAAAATTCAACCATCAAAATTTCTTAAAATATTGTAGATTAATTACTAAAAAAAAAAAATGCAGTATATCCCTAATTGTAATGAGGGTTTTTTAATGCAGACCTGTCAAATCATACAGATTTAAAGAACAGTGGTTGTCTAAATGTTAATACTGGTTGACCTCTGGCAACCAATAAAGAGTTCAACAACATCATATGTAGCAAATGTTAGCTCAATCCTCTGTCTTGCATAGAAATGCAAAGCAAATATTAAGCTGCCAATAGTGAATATTTACTGTTCTAACAGTAAGTAATCACAATTAAGTGTTCATGTCAGGTGCGGATCCAGGGGGTGGGTTGGGGGGGCTGCAGCCCCCCCCCCCCCCCGAAATTTTGGATTTAACATGGACAATATAGGCATTTCCCCCACTCCAATATTTTTTTTTAACATTGGCCTTATGGAGGCAGCCCCTCCCGAAATTTTTTTCTGGATCCGCGCCTGGTTCATGTGTAACACAAAAAATAAAAAGGTTGTGAAAAAGGCAGTGCCATAATAAATTGTTCAGCGCTTTTTTTAAAAACTTTTCTGTGTGTTCAGTATTGCTATTTTGTAAATTAGTATTTGTGACTTTTTTTTTACTTATATAATAGTAAATATTGATATTTTTACATGAAAAAACAACTTCAAATACTAAAGAGTATTTTATAAATTCACTTAAAATTACATTAATTTAATTGATTGTATCAATCTTTGAAGTTGAAAATAAATATCATTAAGAAATATACTGTTTTATTTTTATCTATAAACCAATAACCAATAAATATTTAAATTTATTCATTACTAATTTATTTATGAGGAAAGAAAAGAAAATTCTGTGATGTAAAGAAGTGAAACGATAGACTTTAAATAAAGTTTAGAGCTGATTTAATCTGACACTGGTATGTGTGCAAGTTAAAAATGGCTTGGTGCCAATGATTAACATTTATATATTAGAGGTGAATGCCACTATCGCAAATCCTTATGACTACAGCATGCATACTTGTGCTAACAAATATATCAATAAATATACGTTTTATCAGGATTTCAAATTACATAAGTAAGAAAATATATAATTCGATCAACGAACTCTAATATATGTTTGTTGATTTTATATTATATAAATAATTTAATTGGTATTAATAAATACATATATGCATGTACTGCATCATGTCAGAATTTTTTTTACACAAATATAATTTAGAATATTAAGTATAATTAATATGAAACTTAAATAAATTGTTGCCTATAAATTGATATATTATAATAATTAATATATAACATTACGTAATTTAATTGTTGTTATTTTTTAATTTTTCTTAAATTTATCGATAAAGAAAAAAAAAATGTTTTATATAATAATATATATTTACCACTCGATCGTGTATTATTTACACGTGTGATTGCAAATTGTCGTTTAAAAACTTATTAAGGGTAAGGTACGTAACGCCACCAATGTTAAAAAAAATCCCTCTCACAAAAATTCTGAAAAAAATTTAAAATGTTCTCCTCTACACCCCCTATCAGTAGCTAAAATATCAGGTATACAAATACGATCTAGTTTTTGAGTTATGAATTTTTAAAGTTGACTAATTTAACATGGGATTCGAGTTTCATTTCTCCATGTTAAAGTAGTCAACTTTAAAAATTGATAACTCAAAAACTAGATCGTATTTGTATACCTGATATTTTAGGTACTGATAGGGGGTGTAGAGGAGAACATTTTAAATTTTTTTCAGAATTTTTGTGAGAGGGATTTTTTTTAACATTGGTGGCGTTACCTTACCCTTAAAATTATATATTTTTTGTCCATGCATATATAAATATACATATCTTACATATTTTGTATATATGACAAAAAAGTAAATAGCATGCAGTCTGTTAAGACGAGAACGAAAGACAATTAAATAAAATAGCCTGAGGTAATTTTTTTTAATACATAAAATGTTTAGGGGAGCACGTAAAAGAATATAACACAGTCAAGAGGATGAAGACCGGTCTGTGTACGCAGCATCCACGTATATCTCATCAGCTAGTAGCAGTCCCCCTAGCCGCTTACTGCTGCTCGGCGCGCGCTCGTCGTCTGGAGTAGGTAGGAGGAGGAGGTAGGAAGGTGAGCGGCGGTCGTTGCTGTTCAGACTCTCCGCGGTGTTCAGTCGCTCCCCGCGCGCCGCACGATCGAGACACTCACTCACCTGCTGACAATTGACACAGAGACTGCCTCAACTATGATGACTTCCTCCACCGGACATAATCGAAGGTAATATAATAAATAATGAAAATTGACGAGGCTAAAATTAATAATTTTTAGTCTTGATAATAAAAAATTATTTGAAATTAGCAGAAATTTTCTTCGTTTAATTAACATTATATTTTCCAATTTTTGTTAAAAAATTTATTAACGCAGGAAAATTTAAACATATTATATGATTATTTATGTTATTTATATTATTTAAATATTATAACTACAGTTAATTGAAAGATTCGAGAATTAATTAAGGTTTAATCTTTAAATTAGAATACATTTTATAAAATGTATTAATTAATATATACAAAGGGTATTAATATTTTTTTTAAAGTTCAAGCATAAAATATTTAAGTATATAATATATAATTAAGGCAATATTCTAGCTGACAATTAATTAATTACTGTAAATTCATCCTGGAAATCTATGCAACTTATATTCTTAATTATAGAAGGATCTTTTATTAATTAAAAAAGTTGCTAATGCAGATTCATTATATTGGTAAAAATATGAATAATTATTATAACGATATCATTAAGCAGGGCAGTCTCCTACGTAGCAGCTAGACTGCCATGCAATAAAAGGCACCTTTCACTATCATAAATCTCTCTCGACAAATTGATAGCTTTTGATTGATTGTTCCTCATTTAACAATTTATTATAAATATAATTCAATATAAAAATAATTTTTTTTACTTGCTTTGCTTCTCAGTTTGTTTTCTTTCTTCTTTTATTTTTTTACACCACTTAATTGTGTCCTCATAAAAAAAACATCTTATCTGGACATTTTTACAAACTTTATTAACGTTTTTTTCCCTTATATGTATGGCATTTAAAAAATATAATTTCAGATTTTTAATGACACCCATGCATGAGAAGTCATGTTAAAAAAATATACAAAAAAAAATGTAATGATGTCGTTTTGTAAGATTTAATCAAAGTTTGCTACATGACTTACATCTGCATGGAATGTACTGCCTGCTATATAAAAAAGAAAATATATTCAGTCATTATTATATACTCAAATAATCTACTAGTACATTAACAAAAGTCATTATTTTCAAATAAAATATAAATTGAAAATAACACGCTTAATATGATATAACTAAAAAAATATAGATATTATTCTGTACTATACGTACTCATACATTAATTTTACGGTACCATTAATAAAAAAATAACATTCGTTGCAAAGTCATTAACTAAAAATCTGACCGTAACGCCGCTGCGATATATGTGCGTGTATATACGTACATAATATTATATAATATGAAAAATAATAATAATAAAAAATATTACATGCGATCGGTGTTATTTGAGGCACTATAGAGAGACGTTACCTATGGTTGAGTACCGTGACTTTAATAACATGCATTCTCGTTAGAAGAGTATAATACACCTAAAAATCTAGCATAATGTACGTAAAATATAACACAGTAATGTTGGAGACAGATATATTCTATAATAGATAGTTAAATTAATAATTTAATACTTATTTAATTAAAATACAACGGTTATTTCAATATGTTTCAATTGGCTATAACTATCGTTACTTACCATTTTCGAAAAATCAGTAATTTCAGTGTACTATAAGCTCCCCAAAACAATTAAGATGCACTGACCATAATAATATATAGTATTATACATAATCGAGGCGCTCATGCCTTTTTTGTAGACGGAGATAGTATAACAAATATTTATAGAAATGATTGCCATTGTAACTCTTACATATTATATTGACATGTAATATTAAATTAAATTATTGTCGTTTACACGAGTTTTTCAAACTCTTGGGGTATATTGTAATATTATATATGAAACGTGTCAAATATTTTTTTATTTTCAAAAAAAAAAAAAAACAAAAAAAAAATAAAAAAGCACCATGCAGAGGTTTATACATAGTTGCATCATTTTTTTTTTTTTTTTTTTTTTTTTTTTTTTTTTTGTATTTATGTGATCTACATTTTGAGGTAGAGACTTAAATTGCCGCCGGTTATAAACGTTGTTTTAAAGCCTTTATAGATTGTTCTATTTATTGCGTACAAATAATTATTATCCCTGAAGTCGGTATTACACAATACTTTTTTTTTTCTAGCTTACAAATTTTCCTTACAAATAAACTTAAACTTCATTTGTTTGCATGGACATGAAATTTCATTGTAGTTAAAAATTGTTAAGCAAAATCGTATCATATAATGTAATACAGGCTTTACACAGGGTTAATTGTTACAAGAAAATTTCATCTCCACACACAAACAAGTGGAGTTGAAGTTTTCTTGTAAGGAATTTAAACATTATTAGAAAATTTGGCTGTATCGTGTAGGCTTACTGCCATGTGGAGAAGGTCACATAATATATAAGCTTATGATATATGGTGATAGAGCATAGAATAGAGTCCCTCGAAGAGAAATATTCAGTGATGTGAGACGTCTCGCTGTGGTGAACAGAGAAAAGAGGGGGCGTGCCTTCACACGTCAATCACGTGCGAGAAGATGCGTTTGTCTACCTAGAAAAGCTCTAGGCTAGACACGCAACAAAAAATGCGTCTATAGGGATGAAAGATTACAAACAAAGGTAAAGTTATAAGAAATATGTGTGGAATTTTTTTAAGGTTATTAAATTTATAAGTATAACGTTTTACAACACATTTCGTCTATATTTATATTTTTTAGGCTAGGTCAACGATTCATTAATTATTACGGTCCTTTTAGTTAATTATAATATTTTGATGCTGTCAAGTTTTTTTTATTATTTTGTTGGATTATCTAGGACTTTTGGTATAGCTATAATTAATGACTTAGGTTATTATTTATTGAGCTAAGACAGCAGGAGATCAAATTCTCACTAATTTGTGTATATGCAAATGCAAAAGTGGAACAATCGATCACCTCAAATCAAAGAGTGACTAAAATATAAAGAATATAATTTAATTTTAATTTAGATAGATTTTAAAATCATGTAGTTGCTAGTTGATCTAACTCACATATAGGCACCGCGTAAACTTTGTATTTAAATTTACCCAATCATTTTTAAAGAATATGGGGAAAAAATTGTAGGACGATTCTACATCCGCAGCTGCCACTTAAAATCAGCAGCGCAAGTCACTTAATTGGATAAAGTACTTGTAACACATCTGGCAAGTGCGCGTCCTAATTCAAGTACATCGCATTACAACAAATTAGATATTACATGAGTTTCATTGAAATGTCGATCTGCTACCATGAATTCTTCCTACAGTCATGCAATAATAAGCAACGGAAATTAATGCTTGCATTTCGTACGGGATCTTCATTTTATTTCTCTATTAAGTAATTTTTATAATTTATACTTATTAGGCCTTCTCCGAATGATTCTATTAAAGTTTTTTTAAAAAAATGGTTTTCTAAGACATGACCATAATTTAAATGTTATATATGTTTTGAAAAGAAATGTTTTTTTTTTCTTTCTTAGAATATTATTTTTGTGGTAGTATAACAGCATTGTTTAAATATTATTTTATATAGTAAAAATATATGTAAACAAAAAATAAGATAAATAAACAAACAAAGAAACTAATGGACAGCTAGCATACATTTATTATAATACGGAAAACCTTTATTATTATAAAAAATATACTAAAAATTTAATATTTTAAGCATGCATTTTGATTATTTATTTTATTATTAATTATTATTATTACTTTATTTTATTTTTTAATTTTTTATTTTTTCAATTTTCTGTATTCAATTATAAAAAGTTTTCTTTATTTTTCTAACTAATCGTATATAATATATACTGAACAAATATCTTGAAGATTTTGATGCAATTCTGTAGCGGCCGACAGGGTTAACTATTTAACCTTGGCCGGTATGTATTATCTTGTTATAATAAAATAAAATTAAAAAAAAAAATGATAAAAAACTCACTTAAATATTATATATAATTATATTAATGATATTAAGATGAAAAAAATTTGACAGCTTCTTATAGAAATCGAAATAGATCGATGCTTTTTAATTCAAGATGTTGTTATTTTTTTAAAGTGAAAACTTATAGAACTCTAATATAGAATATAGAGATACTTTAATTCTTTATTTTTTATTTAAAGAAAATAAACTTATAAAAGGACATTGATTGAAGATGCAAATTATAAGCAGAAGGCGTTGTTGCAGTTTTTATTTTTTTACTAATTTTAATTTTTTACACTCGGGCCGGAGCACCTGCAGAGTCCCATGGTCGTCATCTCATCATAAATTCTCGTGCTCATCTTTATTCGTTGCGTGTAAACATGGGAGCTACTAGAAAATTTGCTGCGACCTTCACTCGGACTTGCAACAAGAGATGTGTGCGGAGTTTCAAGAGATGCTTACACGCTTGTCGTCATCAAGTTAAAAATTTTCTCAGAATGATAGTACAAAAATTTTATTTTATCAGAACGTGTGGAAATTATTTTCGACATGGGATAAAATATCACAATAGTTTTTCTTTCACCTGTCTTTCAGTGCATAATATGGTTATTTTTTTAAAATTGACATTTTCTGCACGCGGTACCTTGGATTCTCTGACAACTAGAACCCTAAAAGTCTTAACATTTTTTTTCTTTTACATTACTTGTACTTTATTTCACCATGTAATACTGCCGTCTCACACCATTGTATTTTTTTTAATGTATCAGACAGTAATTGTAAATTTCTAAGAAATTATTTAGATATAGAAATTATGGTATGTTCTATATATCTATATTTTTAAAAATAAACGAGAATTGAGAAAATTATGCAACTAGTGTGGTTAATAATTAAATGTTTCTAGTCTGAAAGTACAAAAAAAAAATGTGATTTTCAAATTAGATTGATATATTTTTTATCCCGTAACATGTGGAACACATCTGTGCGGTCAACGAATGGCCTTGTGATTTCACCGTGCGGCCAGTGACTTCCAAATCTTGTCTTTCGATCCATCCTTATGCTGCAGGTTTTTCTTATAGCACCCTGAGGTGGTACAAGGTGCCCTAGCTTCTCTTTGGTCCAGCTAGATAAAAATAAGGCGCGTCACCTTTTTTTTTACTATTTAACTAATGCCTGCATGTGGCCCACTACACGTACACACACTGCAGCAATCAAAAAAGTTTCTTTAAATTGACAGTCGATGATCATATATTATAATACCACTTGTTCATGCCGGACTTGCCTCAAGAAATAGAAATTACAACTTTTGTGGTTAAGTTTTTGGTATTTATGCGCCTGAATGAGGATATATAAGAAATAATTTGCAGAAAAATTGTTTATTGTTTTTTAAATATGTTACGTACGTGTTTTTTAATAAAAATTCAGGAATGACCTTCCGATGGTGTAAAAGAAAAGACCTTGACTTTTTTGGTTTAGAACAGTCACTGGCTCGATCTCCAGACGCCTTCTTCTCATTGTTGTTTTTGTGTGTCGTAACTAACACTGATTGAAGACAATAGAAAGAACACGCCGCGCCGCCTTCTTGGGTTTTTAACTTGATAGAACATAGAAAAAAGATCTCGTGATTATATAACAATTTCACTATCTTCCAACGTACCTAAACATTCTTTTAATGTTAATAATTTAAACATCAAGATATCACATTTCACTATACCTTCCTTAATTACTGTAATATTTAAACAAAAACGTCTTAATGTTAAGTAGAGGAGAGAGATTCTCGAAATATAATTAAATTAATGATGCGCCCTTTATTACACACGGATCTATATATTGTGTAACGGGAATGAATTCTTCATAAATTGCGGTATCATTAGCTTTTTCTTTTCATCTTTGAATGAAGTTAATGCTACCTTATGACGAACAATTAATACATTATTAATTTTATAAATTTATTTTAAAATACAAATTTTGAGTCTCAATTCTGAAAATTAATAGTGACATAAATAAGAAAATATAATCGAATAATATTGATGGTTTTTGTAAACACTGATTATATTATATTGATAGCTATTTATCAATATATCAATCATCATAAATCACTGAGATTTATGAAAATTTATGATTAAATGAAGAAAATGCATTAAAAAGAATGAGAGGGTGCTTAATTTTATTTCAAAAATTCTATATATAGAGCATAATATATAACTACGGTACATTGCATGCGTCTAATTAAGTGTAATTTTGCACGCAATCATTTTCATTTACAGAAAATAATGTCACTTTTTAATTATAACTTCATGCTTATTCTGTGGGAATTGATTTAAAAAAAGAGAAATCCATGTTTAGAAACTAGTTATATACCGTACATGGTATTTAATTTAATATAACCTATAGCAACCTTGCAAATAATTTGTTATGCTCTTATTGCTTCTAAATAGAATTCATAAATGTAAATAAAAAAACAATTATCTCTACTATACATTATTATTATACTTTGAAATAATAACAATAAGAGAATAAAATGTACATAAATTGAAACATTTTTTCAAAATAACTATATTCTATATTCACTATTTTGCTTCATATTTTTTAAGTTTTACTTTCAAATTTGACTAGGAATTTTTTTGTCGTAGATTGTACCTGCTCGTCATCATGGTCTATTAGCTCTTATATACCTCACAAGACGAGTGAACAGAAAAGGCTTTTTTTTTTACCATTTAAGTGACATGAAGCCAATATTTTTTTACAAGCGATTACACGGAATTAGTCAGGTACCATGCAACATTGAGAGAGCTTGCCTTGCTTGCCCGTAAAATGTTTATGACCATCGCCTACAACCTAAAACTTACGTTTGCTTCGAGCTTCAATATCTTGCACGCAGAGTACAATTTTGCTACAATTATTTTACAAGTAATTTTTATTACTACAACACCTGCAATATTTATTTTATTGTTTAAAATTTTTAATGTTATATTTAGATGGTAAAAAATTACTGTCCATCGGTGTACTTGTAAAAGGTACAAAACCATCTCAGATGAATGACATGTGAGCAATTTTTGTTATAGATTTAAAAACTGCACTATAATACTGTAAATTACTGTATAGGCAATAAAAATTGAAAATATAATTTTTAATTCATAAATTGCTTTCATCGTGGAATTCGTGATAGTAATTACAACATTAAGTAATATTTATGTACAATATGTAACGTAATTATTAAAATTGAAATCTGTTTTAAGTTTCATAAATTTTAGTAATTTATTATTTCGAGACAAAATTGTGCTCATGCACATCACATGCACTCACAAAATATCACTCTGGTAGAGATAATACGGATCAGCTGGCCCAATGCTAAAAAAATCCCATTCATAAAAATTATGAACAAAAAAAAATAAAATGTTCTCCTCTACATCCCCTATCAGTAGGTAAAATATCAGGTATACAAAAACGAGCTAGTTTTCGAGTTATTAATTTTTAAAGTTGACTAATTTAACATGGAAGTTCCATTTCTCCATATGTTAAATGAGAGAACTTTAAAAATTAATTACTCGAAAACTAGCTCGTTTTTTTTATACCTGATATTTTAGCTACTGATAGGGGATGTAGAGGAGAACATTTAAAAAAAAAAAAATTCATAATTTTTTTTTATGAATGGGATTTTTTTAGCATTAGGCCAGCTGATCCGTATTATCTCTACGTTAAAAAAAAAAAAAAAAAAAAAGACATGAAGTATCCATGGAACTTGAAAAGCCAGAAATGAATAAACGACATGTGTTTGGTTTTGTTTGGATAAAAAAAATAAAAGATTGCTATTAGAAGTGGTGAATGGTGAATTTCTCAAAGGTCAAACCCGGAACATCTGTAATATAAATTAATTTTGCTTTAGGCCAAATTAGAGGGTGAATTAAACTTTTAATTTCTTCATCCTTTTATATAACTTGAAAATGAAAACTGAACAGTTTTAAATCAAAACACCAATTATTTATATGTGATTGACAGCTTAAATAAAAAATATAATTATTTTATAAATTATAAACAATAAAAAATTAGAATTTGAATTAAAAGTTATTATACATGAATTGATTAAAAATTCCAAACATGTATAATTTAGATATTTGTTATAACATCATAAAGTAATTAATTGCAACAACATTGATACACGTACGTATGTAATAATGAAAAGAGTTATATATGTACACAATATGAACGTCAACACGCAGCCAGACTATATATCATCAATTTTTTTATTCATTGTTTAATCACACGACAGACAGACTCAATTCTCTCTCGCCAGCTGGGCTGCACACTTACCACAGAGTATTTGTTTTATTACCGCTACGTAAACAATTGTATTAAAACCCCCTCCCTTTTTTCATACACCCTTAAGCATCTTTGTTGTGATTCATTATTAAACCACAACAATGATATAACCAACATGTGGCGCACGACATCTACTCTGTACATGAAAATGTATTGTCAATTAAAATAGCATTGTAATATAGCTTGAGTAATAAAATTATTAGACTTTGTATATGAAAAAATAGTGAAATGTAATTTATATTTTATATGTATCATATAATTAATATAATTCCTCAGGTTCATATTAATTTTCTGGTTTCTGAATTTTAAAATAATTGCCATAATAAATTTTGGTTATTATAACTTATTATAATAAGAATAAGGCCATTTGTACATGTTTATATTCATTTATAAATAATTTCATGATTTTATAAATTTTATGCTTGTAAAAACAATTGGATTGCGTTAATTAATTAATTTTAATTGGACAATAAATTCCATATAAACTAAACAATTACTTATAAAACTAATCTATTACTTATTTTGGTTTATTATTAAACAATATTCCAAGTGAAGGTATATTTGATAAAAAATGTCACCATTGACAATATATTATATACCTTGAGGCATTCACATTATATTAGTAATTGCTTAACAGTTCTTATATACAATGACTTATTGTTGACATACAAAACAAATATTTTTACTATTATCTATTGATAGTAAATAAAACATTTTTAAATTATTAAAAAATAAAGGTAGGAGGACCAGTCTATCTTAAGTGTATAGCGGTATCTTGACAATGTTATTCTTATATATACAACTGCTGCAGTTAGCACTGCAACAGTGCAGGAAGAGTCTTTTGAATGAAAAGGCCTCCTGTGGAGATCTCATGGGGATATTAACAGTGAGAAAGAATTTGTGTGATCGTGTCTTCTTATGTCCTTACAGCTCTCACTGCAAGAGATTGTTATTATAGTATAATGACATGCTGACATGTTGGGTGCATTGCACTAACTACTCTGGTACTGTTACGAGTATAATGAGAATAAAACATGTACGCAACTTTTATATTTACTCATTACGTCCATCATTAGTTCATTACACAAGACGACATGGGAGATTACACAATACTATATAATAAGAATGACTGTAACTTTGTGTAACTTTAATTAAATATTAGATTGTTGTAGTGTGCATTACCGTTGATTTAATTTTTTACGCTATAAGAATAGAAAACTACAAAAAAAAATCAATTTCTAATTTTTCAATCATACAATTTATTGTGGCTTGTGGTAAAATAGAAGGAAAAAAATAATAATAAATTTTGTCCCACCCTAAAGGCAATATATATATATATATATATATATATATATATATATATATATATATATATACTTATAGTTTTGTAAATGATAAAATACATCAATGAAAATACTTTAAATTTACATTGTGATATAATTATGTATTACAGAGAGTAATTTTTCAACACCTGTTTTCAAAGTTCAATATTTTTACCTTAGGCTAATAAAATTAAATGAAATTATTGAACAGTAAACTTGTAAGAAAGGGTGAAATTATTTTGACCGACAAGGTGTAAATTTTTATTGACTTTTATTACTTAAAATTTAATGTATGCAAAATTTTACTACTAATGGAAATTCAACGTAAATCGTGACTTATTTAGTACCGTTTCATGCCATTATATAACAGCTCTTAAAAATATCAACACAAAAAAAAATTGTTTGACGTCGAATCATATAAATGCATGCTGTTTCAAAACAAGATATATACAACTTTATATTGAAAATCATAGTCATAATATGATTGTATTGTATATAAGTATCGATCTGTTGATCTGTTTCTTTGTAAAAATCAACATTTTAGCTTTTAGCAAAGAATCCATCTGAACAGATTGTGAACAGATTTTGCAAAGATTTTTTGGCAAGTAGGAAGTAAAAATTATCAGATTACAATTTTGTTTTTAAATTACTTCTATTTTTATTTCATGGATATCAATGGACTTATGTCATTTTATAATAATAAAAACCATATGCCATATAAATAGAACCGGTACTGTGTGGGTTATAACACACACACATACAAAAATATTTATTTTTAAGAATTAAGCTATATACTAGGAAAAAAATACACGGAAATGAAACCAATAATTAATAATATAAAATTACATTTATTTTCTTTTTGTAATCATTTTGATTAAAGTCATTTTAAACAATTAATTTCCCCCCTCAAGCTTGTGTCTTCTTGGCTAAGTCTCAAGAAAACGAGAAGTTACACGAGGCGGCGGCAACAGCTCGAGGTCTCATGTCCTCGCTCGAACACACACACAACAAGCAATTAACTACCAACAGACCGTAAAACGTGCTGCATCTTTACATCAATCACGTCTTACTATAACATACCAATAATTACTAGATTTAAGAAGGGTTAAAAAGAATTTATTTTTCTTACTAAAAATGTCATCATTTATAACTGGTTTAGAGACTATATTTGGGCTCTTTAGTTTATATATATATATATATATTTATATAATAATATAATAATATATTTTTTTTAAATATAAATAACTATTAAAATACCAAACATTTTTATTATTGTTCTCCAATACAATTATTTTTTTTAACAAATATTTTACATACATTTTAATGTTTAACTATTTTATTGTATAAGATACCCGGATCTTCATGCATGTGCGTATTATACTGCAGACGTGATGTCTGGATTTATATAGTAAAGGTCATTTATGATGTCAATGACCTTATAGCACATGTCACAACAATGCAGATGTTGTTGTCACCTATAGTGATGACCCGCGACTATAGGTAACTGTTGGACACAACAATAGTCCGCAACTGGCTATATCTTGCCTTGTCATCCGCATATAATAATAATCATCATCATGGTAAAACTCTTACATATTTTTAGAACTTATAAAGTATTTTCTAGGACATTTAAATAGCGGATATATATTTTTTTAGTGTTGACCCTATCGTCATATATTCTAGAATTCTATTGACACCAATAATAAATGATTTAATAATTGATGCTTTTTGGTCAAAAATTTATTGATAATAAATAGGTCAATATATTATAGTTTTATTTTAACATATTATTAGTTCTAAACCCTAATTATAGACTATTACAGACTTATAAAAATTATTGATTTTCTTTTAATGTCACATATTATATTGAAAAATGTGAACTAGTTTTTGTTTCCAACAAATTAATTGCCATAAAATACTAAAAAATTTAAGTGTTCAAATTTAAAAAGCTATTGAAATAATATAATATAATTGTTACTTTAAATTGTTGTATATGTGACACTTTATATATATTATTATGATTTTAAATTACTTTAGTAGAGTGGAACACCAAGTACGTGCTTTTCCCAGAGCACTGTTCTACTCTGACTGAATGTGAACTATATTTACACTTTTATTGTGGAGAAAATATAAAAACAAGAGCATCAGAATCCTGTTTTTGAATGACATTACAAACATATAGATAATTATTTAGCAACTTCTAGATAATTATAACTTTGATAGCAAAAAATAAGATAACTATATATATATAAAGTGTACTAGTTTTCACTTTCCTATACTTCATTATTATGTATTTATGCATTTACTATATTGATATATCAACCTATATAATAATAACAGTGGGTAATTTTTTTCACTTTTGCAGTTTTACTAGTTTATGGAAACATTCACGGCCATGCATACATAATTACTACGTTTATCTCCCTTCAATTTCCTTGTCATATACAACTTTCATGCATGCTTATATCTGCTCCGTGCGTTGCAACAATCAAAGAAGAAGGAAGGACGTCAACCCGTGATAGTCATTGTTGTTATCCGGCAATAAATTTGCATTCACTCTCTCTCTCTTTCTCTCTCATCACTTTTTCTAAATCTTTTGTACTTAATGAAAAATAAACGTGGTTTTATTATTCAAATAATTGAGAAATTGCTTTTAATGGCAGGATGTGAACGTCCTTGCTTATATACAGAGAACTTTATAAGTTAGTGCAAATTTCGTCCTTCTTCTGAAACACAATTATCATGTATTAAGAACGTCAAAAAATAAAAGTGCATTCAATCTGAGAAGAAGCTTAATTACGTTAAACGCTTTGTAATTTATTTGTATGACTTGGTCTTCTGTTTCGTGTGCTTTACCATGAGTTTTTATTTTTGAGTTTTTTTTTATACGTGTTTTCCTTTTATTTACTAATATATCCAAACGAATGTAAATGTCTATATTTAAGGTTGTTTAAAAGTTAAATCAACAAATGAGTATTTATGTTTTTGCTGTCGTAAAAAGTGTATATTAATTAATATTTTAAGTTAAAATGTCTGTATAAGAATTATTAAAAAATACTCTTTGTATAAAAATTTGTATTTTTTTGTTTGAGAATAATTTATTCAGCTTTAATAATTAAACCACAAAATAAGTATACAGTACAAATGAATTTTTAAAATTCATGCAAAACAAAAATATTCAGAAGCAGAAACTACTGGAAAAGTCGTAGCAAATGGTTTACAAAAACTTATGCTCGTGTAATGGAGATACGAATTTCATAAAAATAAGAATAACTCATCAAAGTTGAGCATAAAACGCATAATGCATGAAATTGCTTTGAAAGTATTGAAACAAATTATTATTTCTCGTAAAATGAATACAAAAACTAAACGAAGTCTCATAAAATAGAAATAATAAATATCAGTCAATGAATAATATTAAACACGTATCTCAAAAAACAGCAATTTATATTCATTTCTAGGAGAGTGAATATTTTACTTTCCTCGCTTCATATAATTTGTTGTAAAACCTCAAATATTTTCCATGAAATATTCATTTTATTTCCAATCTTTATTTTCATCTTGTCAAAATATTTTCAAAACTCAAATCAATTAGATGATTTTGAAACTACAGATTAAATCATCCTGCCACACGCAAATCAAGTGTATCACGGCAGCAACATCTTGTCTGTTTGGATAAAAGCTTAAATTTTCTCTCGTCCGCTTAAACTTTTTTCACGCCTATTTCGTTAAGGTTAAACACATTAACATTTGAGGTATGCGATACAATTTTTATACATATTTTTTATTATTATTATTATTAAAGGTTCTGTTTGATTTCTTATACGTATATAGTATACCGCCTTTAATATATACTGTTATTGTTAAAAGACATGACGATGAACTACAAGTACTTGCGCTTTGCATTACAAATGCATTTCAACTTTGATTGTTATTACCTTTTCGGCTTGAGACGGTTATAAGAATGTTTTATGTTGGCACGGGCTGTTGAACTGGCTCTATTTGATGATACCTTATACAGAAAGCAAAACAAGTAAGTTTGAAAAGCATGCGGCGGTGATTATTACGTGCTTGCCGCGATCTCAGTAACCCCGAAGCGAATCAAGTGTTTGCTTTGATATCCCGTAGAGAACAAACGTAACTCGTTAATACCACGGATGATATAAAAGAGCAGCTTCTGGCTTTTGCTAAGATTGATCAAACTTGATCTGATGAGGCAGCAAGTGATGAGTGCGAAAATAACAGTCTAAAGTTTATAAGTAGAAGAAGTCAATGATCCTTATAATGTCCATATTTTGTTACATTTAATTGTAAAAGTCATGATATAATAATATAAAAATTATCTTAGTTAAAAAAAAAATTTCCTATGTAATAAAAAGTTAGTCTATAAAATAAATATTCATGTTTTAATTTAGACCCTATTTTATTAACTAAATTTTATGAATAAAATTTGCATAAATTTTTGCAATAAAAATGTATTCCTCAAAGTCAAAATCTTAGCCAAAGATAAAAAGTTAAGTATGTTTTGTTGACTATAAATCAAAAGATAAATTATGTAAAATTCTAGATCACTTTTATTGCCTTTAATATAGACATAAATATATATAGTTCAGTGCATAAATACCACTATCCACTATATAGAAAATATACGTACGCACTTTATTATAATGTTCTTTCTATGTTTTTCTAGATGTATCTTTTAAAAAAAAACACCTTTTACCACTTACATCAATTTATGTACGTTCAATAAGTATAGATACTATCCATGTATTTATAAGCAAGCTTGGGGGTATTCTGAAAATTCCTGTGGTATGAATTTCCTATACTTTTAGAGCCGATATTACACGTTACAAATTTTCTATTTTACTTTACATAAATTTTCCATACAAGAAAAGTTCAATCCTTTCAACATTGCAAGTACAGCCAGTATTACACAATAATATTTTGTAACTATATTGCCTACAATTTTTTCTTACAAGAAAACTCCAACTCCATTTTTTTTTGTATTATATATATGGAGATAAAATTTTCTTGTAAGGAAAAATTGTATGCAAAATTTATCGTGTAATACAGGCTTAACCTTTATTATAATATGAAGAAAAAAATGCTTGGATATTTGTTGGGACATATTCTCACTTTCTTATACCACATCATTAATTCTACTATATACCTCGCATAAAAGACCGTCGCAGCAGAATTTTAAGTCCTAAAAAAGAATTCATTGAACTCTAAACCCAATCTCAATTATACTTCAAATTTCCATAATGCTTTACATTATGAGGCGAGTTAATTCCACAAGGACACAAGGAGATAAAATCTTCATGTAAAGAAAAATTGTAACATGTAATAGTGGCTCTAGAAGAGTTGCTGCGATCAAAATCTTTCATCAGTTGCACAGGGAACTTAGAGTGCTAAAGTTACGTCACGATGACAAGTACGAGCCATTAGTTTCTGATCAAGAACAAGGATACTGATGAGATCATTAAACCTTTAGTATTTATAAATACATAACGAGCGAGAGTAAATGATCAAATGCATGCATAGATTCGATTAATCATTTATAAATTTATAAAAGAACAGAACAAAAGATATAATGCAAAAAATTATAATAGGTATAAGAAAAAAAAGTTATAATAATATTCAATAATTTATTTTGTGATGTAAAATCTCCTAAGGGGTATTAGAATTAATAGTGTACAGGACAATACAATAGTACGGTAAATTCCATGATAATCATAATGACACATAACATTTTTATACGTGTCATTTCTTTGATCCTGGACACAGTTATGTTATAAAGATGCCATTTCTCATGTCATGGGAATCACCACAGTGCATCTTCATTTAATTAAAGTTATCTGCATCGGTACTAACTTATGAAAAAACTCGTTTTTAAATTTAATTTTATTGTTTTATATCCAATTTATTTCATGTTTTTTTGCAGCAATTGTCAGTACTTGAAGGTGGCGGCGTTGATTGCTAGAATAAGTGAATTTTTAGAGGAAAAAAACAACATTATGAAATAATGTAATTGTGAGTTTATTAAATGACAGCTATATTAAATTATAGTGTGAAAATAATATAGTATATCTGCAAATGGCTTTGGTAGTTCGTAACAATATTATAACAGTTTTGATTTACTTGTTAAAATATAGCATTAAATTTATTAATTTAATTTTTAAGACGCGTGAAAATAAAGGAACAGTACTTAAAGATAATTAATGTAATTAATTTTATTTCATTAGTAAATTCAATTAGCAAAACTATCTTATACATCTAAAACGGTAGAAAATTTAATAAACATAAAAAAACTGTTAATTAACGTTAAATTTTTCAACCAAAACCATTAAATTTTTTATACATTACTGTTCAGTTAGTATTTAAAATTCAATATTATTTAACATAACTTTGTAGGTTATTTGAGATAAAAAAAACAACAACATTATTTTTTTGGAAGACCGAAGAGCTCTTAAAAATAAGTTAAAAAGCCCGCTATTATAGCCTCAAGTAAAGACGTACAGTATGACCATGCACCGCGGCAGGTAGGGGTCATAAGGTCCTTGTGACGTCACAAAAACGTGACGTGAGGGCGGAATTTTCTTCCCATGGGAGAATATAAAATAACATGAGGTACAGAAAACACCAAGATAAATACAACCATCATTAACATTATATTATATTTAATAAAATAAAAAAGGAAAATAAATCAAATGTAATTTATATCTCCCGGTTCATATAAGAGAGCGAGGTAGTTTAATTCGAGCGTACAACCGGTGTCATTAGAGCATGATATGCAGTGTTAATAAATTGTGTAACGTAGCAGCTATAGAATTTCAAGTGCAAGTGATTTAAAATAAGATAAGTTATAAAATATGAAATATCGTTCCTAACGATTAATATCTATGTTATTCCAACCATGAATTTTGTATGACCTTTCATTTTATATTTTTAACACCTTAAAAAATATAGAACAATATAACTGAAAAGTAAATAAATTCAATTTCAAGAACGTGTTCTAACTCAGGAGTGAGGTTTAAGTTATGTTATCATGCAGTGAAGGTTAAACTGCAGTAAAATTTTTATATACTTATATCTCAATATACAATCGAGTATTTAGTATAATTATATTAAAATGGAGAATCTGCATCATTTTATTTCATTTTGTAAGTATATAATAGATAAAAGACTTTACTTTCATTATTTTGTTTCCATGCTATTAAATATTTTGAAATTTTCTAACACTTATTGAAATTACCCTAGTTGAAAAATTACGTCTCATCCTTTACACGTCTAAACCTAAGCTTTTTACCTCAAAAACACATCTTATTTCCTCCTCGCTCAAAGTGAGGATGAAGTCGATACATTATTTCTAACATTTGATGCTAAGAATTAATTAAGAGGAAAGAATACGTGTCTTTTCTCTCTTTGTTTTTTGTTTTTTGTTTTTTTTTTTGTTTTTTTGTTTTTTTTTTCTAAAATGGTGCAAAATCGGAGGGAATTAGACGAAGAGAGAGAGAGAGAGAGCTTATGACTTATAATAGCGAATAAAAGATGAAATTTCTTAGGTATTTTCTTTCTTAGCGCTTAGGGGTGTATCTCTGTAAAAAAAAATTAAAAATTTAAAAAAAAAAATAACTCGGGTAAAATCATACTGTTATACACTCTACATGTGACATCATGCAACCATGTAGCATTTAAAAATACGCAACCCAAGTAGACACTTATATATTTACATGACTATATAAGGTGTGATTGTTTCACTTCAACTTTATAGAGTCTCCAAAATATAAATGAAAAATTTTGAAAATGCATAATACAAGGAGCTATTTTTATATTCCTTAAGAAAATTCATCTATTATTATTTTGAGTCATTAATATTTTGTGTTATTTAAATAATGACTACGGTGGTCCCCATTTAATTTTTGTTATTTTTTCTATCAATAATAATAAATAATAATACAGTTCATGTTACAAAAGTTTGCTGAAAATATCACAAAGTGATCCACTAAGCACACTGACATCAATCTAGTGTTTAGTTTTTATGTGAAAAGCAATAACAATTAACCTTTGCTGATACCTCCACTTTATGCGATCATGAAACCTATACGATTTTGCAATTTTGGTTTCAATTTAATGGCACTATTTGTAGATTACAAGCTTCCAATCAGCGATGAGTGGTTTTATTATAGTTTCAAACCTTTTTAAAGATCGATGTAAGGATAATGATGATAAGATCAAAAAGGAAAATTAAAAAATATTTCTAACTGTGTTTTTTACTACTTTTTTGGTTTCTTTAGTCTAAATTATTATAATAGCTTGTAGGACATTTATTTTTCAAAACGTTTATATACTTTATATAAAGTCTTATTAAATTTCTAAATTTCTTCTAACATTTATCTACAATTAAAATATTTACATAAAATAGAAACATTATAAGATAAGTTACATTATAAAGTAAGATTCATTAGTGAAAATTTGCATATTGATGTGGTAGCGGAAAAACCAGTGAATTCATATTTCTAAAGTTTAGAGGAAAGTGAATGACATGAACGGGAAGCTTTCATGAAAAATTTATGGAGGCTTTATTTTCCGCTTCCTCTTCCATAGAAAATTGAAATTAAAAAAGAAATCATAATTGTTTATAAAATAGATCAAGGCCATTCAAGGTTGATTGCAACATTTATATGACATGTAAGAAATTCCTCATATAATATTTTAATTTATTTTTTAATTGATTTACAATTCTATCTTATACACACAGTCAGAGTTATACATGTATTCACCTGTTCGCTATATAGGAAAAGGTCAATGACCTCACCTGATTCCTGTCTATTTGAAAGAAGCTGGCCCACCCAGCGTCACAAAGTCACAAAATTGTTCATCTGTTGGTTATTATTATTGCTGCTGCCAGGAGCCGCCGGAGAAAGCACTAAAACAATTTAAAACATAAGTCCGCGTTTTAAAGCTATATAAGAAACACCTTTCATCATTTTTCTAATAGCACGCATCAACATCATGTAATAAACCATCATCAGGATCACTTATTCAAGTGGTAAAAATCATGTTTTCTTTTTAAGTCTTTAACCTAAAACACGATCATTACAGGAAATTGCAAGAGAAACATTCTTTTCTCTCTTAATTTACAGTATTATGTTTTTAAAATAATTTTAAGCCTATAGGCTTTATTAAAATATTTAATTGTATTAAAAGCAACACTACATTATAAAAATATGTTGAAATTAGAATTGTTTCGTAATTCATTTGTTTGATTTATTCTGCATCAATTCAAGCTCATGTCAATGATGAAGCATTTTTATGCCATGACAATGACATGCTTTGAAGCCAAGTGCTTTATGGTAATGAGACGATGGATGGCGGCTAATTTGCGTTAATGTTGACGGCTCCACAAAAAGCAGTGTCCGTAGCGCGCTCTCAAGCATGCAAACCTGCCTTCTCCTTGCTTTATTTGTACCCACTCGCTCGTGTTCACCTTTTTCTTGACCAAGCAGCTATAAAAATTCACTTTTATGTTCGCAGTTCGTCAAAAAAATCTGTCTCTTATGTAAATAGTTTATAAAGTACGTTCATCTTCATGATAAAAAAAAAATAGTGAGTTATACTGCAGAAAAAAGTACTTTGCGTTTGAAGTTCTATTTGTAAGTTTTACTTTATTCATAGCTAATTATAAGAGTACTTGTTATGACTTTTTTCTTGTTTTTATGTAGTCTTTATAGCGCAATTTTCATACATTTTTGTATCAACATATTTTACATTTAATCTATAAGTTATAAAGATATTAAATTGAATATGAATCTACTTACCATCATTACTAAAATTATCACTCAGCAAGAATGAATTTACCTCGAGAGCGTGTAATTGTTATTGTATATAATAGCTGATATTCAAGTGTTTAGCAACATTCATTATTACTATTATTAGTACCTATGAGAAACCTTATTAGGAATTTAATTTTTTATTGCAACATAAAAATTCCTTTTTAATCATGCAGTTTTGTTACTTCTGCAACAATTTTTTTTATTGTGGAGAAGCAAAAGTTGCATACCCATAAGGCGCGTAGAGATTAAAACGCCTGAAAACTGACGCTAGTTTTAGCTATCAAAAAATCTAGCAAAAAATGTCCACTAAATGTACAGTCGTCTTTGAAAATTTCCGTTTGCAACCTTGTCAATAAACTATACGCTCTGTGAATGTATCGCAATGGCGATTAACAAGGCTCCAAAAGGTACTTATTATTATGAAATAATAATTATGAAACTTTCAGAGGCAAGGAATGTACATTGTATTATTTTTTTTTAGAGTTGGTATTTGTTAGTTTTAATATAAAAAAAGTAAAGAAGGTATTCGTACACTTAATACTCATTTACTGTCTTTGCCCGTCCTTCCTTGAAGATAAAGATGACGCACCGAGACGAACAAATTCCAACAGTATTAACTCACAATGATGTTATCTATCGTCATAGCAAACAATTTGAGATGGAAACAAATTAACTCCTTCCCACATGACTCAAACTTCCTGCAGCCGACAAGGAAACGTATCCTGAGAGTAAGCAAAGGTGATTCGTCAAGGATCCTTCTCATTTAAGCAATTAAAATTACATTGGATTTCAAATCTGTAATAATTTTACAGCTAACTGTATAGTTGAGCGCGTTAAAATTACGTAAAAACAAGCAAACGAAACCTATAATTATTTTCTTTTCGTCATTATTTCTTTTAGTACTACATAATTATCTAGTTCAACTGTTGACAATGTGACAAGGTGAATTTAGTAATTTTGTTTCGTAAATCTAGCCATGGAGACCAGATGCGGATCCAGTAGGGCGAATTTAACATGGGCAATATATAGGCATTTTTTCCACTGCCCACATTTTTTTTTAGCGTTGGCCTTATGGAGGCAGCCCCTCTTGAATTTTTTTCTGGATCCGCGCTTGATGGAGACCCATACTTAGCGAATAGCGAGTATACATTTACATACCATGAACCATGAACTACGCTACACACACACTCAACCAACGTGAAGTATAGTATGCAAGGTATACATTTTCCCTTCTATATACTGACCAAAAAATAAAAATGGAAATGGGTGTTATAGTTTCTGAATTAAAATTTCTTGTCCCTACCTATTCATTTTTTTGTTATTGTACGCAAAAATGACTCCTCCTATAATGCAATCTAGTTGTGACGAAATGTCCACAGGACCATACATCCGCGTGAAAATTATGTTGTGCCAAGAACTAAAATGTGCGACGGAATCCGTGGCTAACACTTGTTGCAAAAATAATAAAATGACAAATTTTTGTCTATTCATTGCTTTTTTATTGATAGTTGAAGATTTTCTGTTTAAAGTTATTCCTATAACATTGAATTTCAATTTTCTGTTTGAAACATAAATGTGATTACAGAGATTTGATACACTCTTTTTTCACAAGGAAATTTTCTTGCTCTCTCAGCGTCACTGCGAGCGTTGAAATATTTTAAAATTAAAATTATTTGACACTCCATGAATCTTCAACTATTAAATTTTCAAGCATGGATTTTCTCAAACCTTACGGTACACACGTGGAAATTGCTTTTACTATAGTTTCGGCTAACATTTCAATAATAATATTATATCCGAGGAAAAGAAATGAATGAATTTAGAAAAACTATAAAATATTATTTATTTTTTTCATAAAGTTTATGCATGGTAAATAAAGGAACGAAAAGATTGGCAAAGTAAATAAAAATAGGATCAAAAACTTGTAGCAATTTTTTATAATAAATTTTATTCTCGGTTTCCAATCACAAATTTTCTTTCAAAAAAATATATCTTCAAAATATTTAGATAAAATTAATGAAATTATATATTATTATACATGATATATATTATTATACTATGCTGAAGTATACATACACATTTAAAAAATAAGTTTTCAGTGAAAAAAATATAGTAAAATTCACTGATGTTGCATGGTGTATTGCACGTTGACAACTCTGAAATTCTTAACATGGCTGAAACCTTAGTATATTCAATACGTGAAACATTCCCTATTACCATTTTCAAATCGATATTTCGATATATATAAATAAATATAAAGTGAAATCAAATTTGATACATATAATATTAACTTCATTTCTTGCTTGATTTGCTTCACTTCTCCATTTATGTGATACAAAAATGGCATCTAGATTATTTTAGTAGGTAGTAGATTGAATATTGATCTTGTTTCACACGTTTTATACGATGATTGCTGGTAATCATCATTCTGCATCGCACAAAAAAATGGAGTGCTAACCTCAACCAGAATCAAAATTTATTTTCATGTTCATAATTTTTAGAGAAAAAAAATCCTATACGAATAATTTTGATTGCTTAAAATTTCCTTCAATTTATTATTGCCACATAATACTGAAAAAAAACTAAAATCAATTTTACTTTTTCAAACAAAAAGTTAATATTCTATGGGACACACTTTTGTTCAAAGTTAAAGCTATATATTTCAATTACTTTCAGCCTTGAACCATGTTGCATGGTTTTATTTATTGATAAAGATGGAAATAGAATTTAATTTTCATTTAGTACAGGAATAGATCCACTTAAATTTTTTTTTTTTTTAGGAAAACTGCTACTATTAACTTTATTAAATAAAAAATACATCAATCTTATAATAGAATGAAAAATATTGGCGGCAAACTTAAAGCAATTTAATTTTTGTTTTTATACGTTAAAAATATGCTTTCAAATGTATTATATTATAATTAAGATACGATGAAAATTGAGTACTATTATAGAATTTTACCGCCCTGAATTATTATGACAGTATATTTCTTTCCATTTTAACGTTACAAAAGAAGTTACGAAAAAAAGTTTCTTAAAATAGGTAAATAAATAGTAAATAGTTTATACTAAAAAGAGGGCAACAACATGGCTAATCTGATGAAATACCTGCTGCAAAAAGTTTTTTGCACACTCATCATTAAAATTCAATTTGGTGCTGTGTATGTCAATATATTGTATATACTGGTCGAAAAAAGGGAGGTTTTACTAACAAAATTTAAGAGACTTAGAATGTAGCACATGAGATGTCCGACTTTAATGAGGAGTTATTTCAAGTAAAAAAATATAAATATATACTCAAATATACAGTATATACTTCTCTCGCTGTAATGGCACAAAAACGCCCAGTCCATTTGAATAACTTGGTCAGACGAGTAGCTTAATTATAAGTAACATCTGGTGTTTTATTTTTTATCATGGACCAAATTATATATTTTTTTTGTGAATTAACACCTTTGCTTACAAAATATCCATTTACCCAATTCCATCATTGTATTTAGTTCTTTGATATTAACATTTCCATTAATTGCAGGTCACTGCTGGTCCTCGCCCTGCCCCTGGTGCTCTTCGCGGTCCTGGAGTGCGAGGGTCGTATCCAGCTACTGGACCCTTCCTCATCTGGCCCCCACCACAAGAGCGCGGTGCACGACCTCAAGGGCCGGCTGATGATGCCCCTCCGCTCCGAGGCTGGACGTGCCGGAGACTCCAACACATACTTCGTGAAACTGCCACCAAGCCAGCACTATTACAGCGCTCTCACCAGCCATGTGCCATTTGAGAAAGGTGGGTGGGCGTACTAAAAACACCACATGCTTGGAAAATTCGTTCTGTAGTACTAGAAAAATATCGAAGAGTTAAGAAAAATTAATAAATTGATATGGAAATTTTTAAATATTTATTTTTAATAACTTCCCTAAGGATAAATTATAATAGATCATTGATAGCAACCTGTTTTAAAATACTTAATAATTTTCTATACTTGTATAGGACGATACTGCATAGTGTTTTACATTAATATATCAGTAGTAAGATGACGTAATATGTAATTATCATTTATCTCTAAGGCTATTATTACAATTAATTATTATCCTAAAGGTCTGCTTGTCTTGATTAATAGATGAACATTGTTTCTTATAAATACACCTCTGAACAGCCGTATCGTTACTCGTTCCTGCTCTGTAGAACACTGTCAAGGAGTCTAATATAAAGGTGTGGTGCATGAGCTTTAACTCATTTGGCTATAGGCTACAGCATAAATAAAAATGTAGTATTCAACTTCCTTGCCCTTCTTCGGCTACAAATTGGGTGCTCTTCTTATATACAGTATATAATAAGAAATTTTAAATATAAAGGTAAATTTATTTAATATTCCAGCCGAAAAAAACGGAGTAAGAGATTCCTGCATGGTCGTCATGTCTAAATTTTTGAAAATTTACAAACATTGTAATACTCTTCTTAAATATATAAGCAGCCAAAATGCATATATGAATATAGAAAGATCATATACCTCTAACTTCTGGGTACTTCCGGTGGGAATATCAAATGAATTTGTCTCTTTATTCAACAAATCAGCTTCACCAAATCAGGCGGGTAACGTTTATGCTGTCCAGAGGTATCCCTCTATATAGACTTTTCTTTCAACTGCGTATAGTTCATGAGGGAGACATGAGGTTTGTTCGTAAATACACAATCAGAAAGAATCAATTTTTATTGATGAACTTTCTGTACATGAAACATAAGGTTCATCAATAAAAATCGTTTCTTTCTGATTATGTATTTACGAACAGAGCTATAGATTAAATATTTAGGCGGAGATAAATAATCAATATATTACTATATACTGATGTCTGGCCACTGAAATGATTTAAATAATACACCTTTGCTTTATAGCCATAGCAGAGAATATTATACAATATTTTCTTCTATGGCAGAGAATATAATTATACGACTATTAGTTAACATGCTGGTGAATGTACTGCAGCTATTTATTATTTTTTATCGTTTAATTTTAAAGGGTTAAAAATATTATTAATATTTTTCTTGGTGCTTCATCATTGCTATAATAAGAGCCTATTTACCTGAAGACGTTTAGCCTCTGACCTGACACATAAATTTAGTGAATAATGAACGTGTTTAGTTCCAGCTGAGTTATCTTGTAAGAAAACATTCAATATATGCATCTGATATCGTCTGTATAAACTTTCATGATTGGTGGTTTTCTTCTTCCCTGTCTATCATATGCTCATCATTATGAAAAAGGTCATTTAATTAACCTTAAAGCTATACATTCTCTGATTATATTACCAGTCATTTGAGGTTTCAAATCATCAATTTAAATAAATTACAATACGCGCGCACCAATGATCAATCGGTTACCATGTGCATGCTGTTTCACTGCTGATTGTAATTTTATAAACAATATAAACATGAATAATAATTATTAAGTGGTGCAGCTAGTAGAAACAATTTAATAAGCTGACAAACATCCCGAGGTTCTTATAATATCCAAAGGTGTATAGACACTATAGACAATATAGAGACTATTAATATTGTCCCTTTAAGAGAGAATTTAATACTCAAAATGTATTGACGATCTTATATTATATTGTAATCATTTTAACTATTTTAATTCATATTAACCATGCAGATGTATTTGCTGTGTTTCAAAAATTAAAGTAATGAAAATATTCAAAATATTAATCATAACGTAAAAATAATGCATATACACTGTAAGTATATGACCGAGTCGTACGATGTGAGCTTTTAGTAAAAAAATATTCAGTTCTGTATTTCCTTGGTGATGGCGTTAGTGCATGCCCTATGTAAATAGCATTGTTTCCATCATTAAGGAAAGTAAAAACTACAGTAAAAAGCAACATAAGACCCGGACTTCTTGCATGAACTTTGCTGTACAGTATATAATTATTATAATAGCTTATATATTTTACTGGCAAACTTATATATAATTACAGTAGTTACATAATTTTTTTTTCTATTAAAGTATGGAATTATAATAGCTAGAGTATTGATTGAGCTTTTATATATTTCTCTTATTTCTATATCACCCTTTTCTATAATAATTGTCATATTATTAATTGTATATATATATATACTGCATTTTTGTTTTTGTTTTTTTCCATATGGCATGCACTTGTTTTTGTCGTGTTTGAGGCAGCAATGTAAGAAACTGTTTTTGTTATATTTCCAATAATTCAATAATTACTTTTTAATAACTTTTAATCAGTATACCGTCGATAAGTAAGTGGCATATTAAGGCATGTACAGCCTGCATGTCAACATTTCAAAATATTGAGGGAGACCAATTTTGTTTATTAACATGACATTGCACCTTGTTGGTTTCAGGTCAGACCCACCTTCGTCGCCTTCTCCCCGTCAACTTCGCCAGCAACGGTCGTCCTGCACGCGTCTACCACTGGAACATGCCCTTACTCCGCCGCATGTCCGAGCAGCAGCAGGCGCAGGCTAGGCGCCACTCTCCCGGCCGCCACGCCCAAATCGCCGCCGACACACCCAAGCCGAGGCGTGCTTACAAGAAGTCGAACGCTAAGAAGGGCGACAGCCAGATCTTCCGTATTATGAGTCTCGAGAAGAATGAGCACCATCAGCCGGGCAAGCAGAGCAGCTATAACAAGGCCCGCGCTCACCAACTCTCATCGCACTGACCTGTTTTACCTTCAAGTGACCCTCGGACTGTCAAGTTGACATTGTGAAGGTGCTCTATATATGCAGATCCGTCTATTGTTAAAAAGGTGTATGCTTATGTAAAGTCTATAAGAATTAGCGCACACCTTTTTGACTTGGATGATATTTAATGCTGTATCAAAGATCGTGAAAATTTAAATAGATCAACTTTTAAATTTCCTAGATTGTATTTGTTGATGGCGCTGCGAATGCTACAATCACATAAAATATAACTGGAGAAGCAACTTAGAGCCATTATAGATACGCGTCTAATATAATAGGTTTTGCTGAAATTGATCTATTACAACTTTTTACTTTTTTTCATCTTTGGAGTGGTGTGGCTATTTTATGAGGGGTTCTCCACGGATCTGCATTAGACACCATCAAGAAAAATATAGATAAACTTTATTATCGTGTGAACCTTTTTTTTTTAATATCTCAATGTTCAAAATTTGAATGAATTGTTGACTCAAAGCTTTATAAAATATGACGGGAATTTGAAAATATTTATGACGTACGTTGAAAGTTGCTTTTTAATTTGTTGAACTTTTTAAATATGAAAATTGAGACCATACAAAAATAAGACGATTGCATAATTATATTTTTTTTATAACTCAAATTTAAGTTGCAAATTTAGTTTTCATGTTTTGTATTTGCATGTTGGTCTTAAATCTACGACTGTAAACTGTCTTAGTAAATAGTTCTTGGTCTCAAATATATGATCAAGCTTCATAGTTTACAAGACTTTAACGCAAGATTTACAAAAGAATTTGCCTGAGAAGGTTTAGTATTTCAGGACAATGAAAACGGAGGTACTTTTTCACCTTATCAATTTACGATAATATTATATCGGATTCCATCATATTTTATTTTAAATTCACTCTGAATTAACAGTGAAATATGCAGCGTTTGATATATATAATTCTTAATTATAATGCGCATGTTAATTTTTTTCGTGTACGAATAATTAAATTTGATATCTATAGTTAAACTCCAAGAAAAATAAAATAGTTTTATTTTTACTGCATGTAATTTACTGTTAGAGTCAAAAAGCTGTGCAGTCACATTTTATAAAGCTCAAAGCTGCGTAACTTTTTGAAACTATTGGTGAATAAAAAATATTAGTGCGATTGTCAAATTTACTGTCAATTGTCATCACTGAATTTCTCAACTAATGTGCTTGAAGAATCTAACAATTTGCTCTATCTCAATGTTAGTAATGGAATAAATATCAATACAATTTAAAGGAATTTTTATAGATTTGTTCGATTGCTTGTTCACCAATTTTTTTTTCTTTTGCACTTTATTTTGTCTCATCAAATCATGAAATTTGCTATCAAACTTTTCAAGTTTTTCCCTCTCCAATTGTAAATAATCAAAAATATACATCCTTTCTTTTATAATATATGTAAGTGATTCAATTAATAAATTTAATTTTTATATAACAATGCACTTCATTCATTTAAAATGCTCATCATAATTTCTAACTCTATAAAAGTTAGAAAATTAAAAGAAGGGAAAGAAAAATATTTTTCTATTTGTGCCATTCTTACTTAATTTTAAGAAGTCAGCCCTGCATGCACTTAATGCTTGGTTTAAAGGCTAAGCAAATGTATTAAAATTATTTCTATTTACTAATTATATCATAAAACATTTTTGATCACTAGTTAAAGTAGTAGGGTCATCACTTCTGACTCGATGTAATGTAGAAATAAGCAAATTGTAATTAATTTTTAAGATTTTTATAATAAAATTAACATTTATACAAAATATGGTTTACAATTATTTCAAACACACAACATATCAAAACAGGCATACAGAATTCTTTAAGAACTACAGATTGAAAAATGATCAAATTTTAGAAAATGTTGGATAACTTGAAATTATTTTGATCGATTTTTTTTTTTTTTTTTAGTTTAAAATAATAAAACTTATTCTAAGAGTACATATTAAATAATTAATTGAATAAATTATGTTACAAATTTAGTAAAAAATTACAACAATCTATGAAATAAATAATCTAATTTAGTTTTCAAATTATCTGTGTTTTGCTTACAAATTTCATATGTATAATCCTCGTCTTGGTTGATTTTCATAATTAGGAAATACTTCTAATTATATAACATAGTACATTACAAGAACATTATAAACTAAAATAGTACTAAAATATGGTTGCAATAAAATTTACATTCATTCCATTACAAAGATATATAATATGGTAATTAAAATTGAAATTAAATTGTAAAAAATTAAAACATTATACAGTTCACAAGAAATCAAAATACACTTGCTCTCAAATAAAAACTAAAAATAGAAACACATGTACAAAGTTTATCATTCCTTCATTTTTAACTTTAAAATATTATTATAATTGTATAGATTTAAAAAATATTATTTTTGTTTTTAATTAAAGGCAAATTAAGCACAATCACAGCATGTGGCATTTAATCTCAGTCCAACCACAATATTCATGTGGTAAATTAAATTATAGTAATTTAATTAAGGATAGAAATTATGTAAAACATCCGCGTAGAGTGAATTGTACGGATCTTGCTGTAAGATGAAAAGTCCACTTGGTTTTCCATTAAAGAAGTAAGGTCCTTTCAGCTTGTTGATTGTCGAGGGTTTGGTGTAGGCTGGTTTGGTTGGTTTAGGTTTAGGGGTAACTGGAGGGAGGGGTTCGCTGGGCCAAGAGAGCACCGTGCTGCCAGGCTTGCCATTGGATACAAATTCTAAGGGTAGCTGAATGAAGGGGCTGCGACGTCTGACAGGGGGGGTTGGGGGAGGTGGAGGAGGGGCCTGAGGTACCTGAGGAGGGTCAGGTCGGCTCACGTACCCTAGACCAGGTACGTACATATAAGGGTTAGGTGGTAATCTGATATAGTAGATCGGTGAGTCTGCGTCTGCGCTAGAAGCCCTGGCCATTGCCTGGTCATCGATGCCACCTGACGGGAAATAGTCGAACCACGAGGAACCATAATTTCTAGAGTTTCTTCCACCTGACGTCGATTTGCCGAGGGAGCCACTTGCTTCAGAAGACTTGTCTGCAGTTTTAGAGAATCTTGAAGAAGAGCTTTCTATTGGTGCTCCGGTCACCAATACGACGCAAAGCGCCAAAGTCACCAGTGACGTTAGACCAGCCATGGAGCTGCAACAATGAGAACAAATGCAAATTAATTGTATTGTTTAAGAAAATATCACACGTGTATGAGCATCACTTCTTTTTACATTAACGTCTTGTTAAATTAATTTAAAGTAATTTTTGTGAGAAACATAAGACTTTATATATACATATACAAAAAGCATATACATTACACAACAATGCAGTTTTATGCTGGTAAAAAAAACATTAAGTTATAAAGTTAAAATTGTTCTTAATTAACCTATGCTATATATTTACAAATATCTTTCTTTTTCCATTTTCTACACTTAAAAGTGCATTAAATTTTCAATTTTTTACTCAATAAAGTTAATACCAATCTACGTATATAAATATTTAAAAAAGAGCTTTAAAAATATTTCAAAAAGAAAAAAAAAATCTCATTTATAAAATAAAAACGTGCTTAATGTTTTCTTAGGCGAAAATTAATTTCTTTATTATTTAAACTCTTGAAAAATATTTAATAACTGCAATTTACATTTGCACTAATAGCTTATCAATAATTTCTATGATTTTTTCAACAACAAATAATAAATTTTTAAATTAGGCTAATTTCTTTTGTAAATTTTCCCTTTAATATATAATTTCATGTCAATTTTTAGCAGTAAAAAAAATGCAACATTTTCAATTCCGCTGATTGAGGGGACAAAGAAGACCCTAGGCGCAGAGACCACAGCATCTGATTGTGTGGTTTAAATTCACGAGCTAATAATCACGCAATAATCAAAGTCCAAATTGCAAGGTTTACAGCACGCTTCCTGCAGCAGTCAGCGAAATGCTTACGACCCTTTGTTTTGTTTTTACACGGATGCTATCTTACAGTTTTCTTCTTTTTATACTAATCACTGGCAATAAGTTAGAGAAGAGATGATAATGTCAGTGAGTGTGTTTATATGTAGAAAGTGTTGCATATATTGGATACAATAGATAAAATAAATAGGTTAATATATTTAGTTTGTTCTATATATTTTTTCTCATCTATGTAAAAAAAATACATTATATGATATATTACCGGATACATGCTCTCACTCCTACAATGAAGATGTTGATATGTAGGTACAGCATCAGTACATGCAGGATATGCACTCTCTCTCTCTCTCTCTCTCTCATTAGATTATGCTACCAAAAGATTTTGCCATGCATATTTATGCTGAACACTTATATAATACTCGTAAATTGTATATTATAAGGTCTGGAAAATTTGTATACAGCATTATATCATCATTATTATTATTGATAAAAAAAAGTACTTTAATGCACAAGTCACACAGGTGGTTAAGTGCTTATAGCTACACAAATTTTCAATAATGTTTATTTCTTTACTTTTACAAACTTCAATTTTGCATAATTTATAGTCACTATAATATATTTTAGCATAAATCATCATATTTTAACGTTTATTTTCTTTTACTTTTAAGCATTTTAAATATTTTTTAAATAAAAATAGTGGATTTTTTTTTCACTAGTATAATTCCTGCGATGTTTCCGCCTTTGTCCAAGAGAAGCTCATGATCGAGAAAGATGCTTTCTACTGTTTCCCGGAGTTAAAAACAAAAGTCAGGTGTCTTACTATATATTATGGTCTTTGTGAATAAGGGGTGGCGTGGTAAAAATTGAAATATTTTTCCCTGCCGTCACTCGGACGTTTCTGTAACTGCAGCCGCAAGAGTCAATAATAAAAAATAAATAAAAATGGACGAGGCGTCAACGACCTTCTGTCAGCTGCTTATTAACTGTTATTGCATTTGTATGAATTGATTTTGGAGAACAGCAATATTTAGACAGGAAGAGATCATAGATAATGTACATATGCTTTATACTAAATTTCTGTAGGCTAAGTTTTACGGTATATTACAAATTATCATTTACGTCGTTGCAAGGATATAACGTAATATTTTGTTAATAATCATACTACAATGCTTTTTTATTCTTGTATAGGATTCTTCTGATAACATAATAATTCATAGTTAAATTAAAAAGCTTTATGTATGAACTATAGTATGTAGTATGTACATCGTTTGCTTGTAGTCTTATCACACTAAATTTTTAGATGCTGAATTGGCTTCAGTACTTTATGTCAGTACAAAATTGCTCCAGTCAGTACAAAATTGCTCCAGTCAGTACAAAATTTCTCCAGTTTCGTCTTAAATCCAGCACTTTTGACCTATAAAACACTTATTCCAAGTACAAATTTGGTACTGAAAAAAGAGAGTCAAAAAAAGTAGAAAATTGAATCTCTTATGTTGTATTGGGATATTCAAGTTTACATTGTAGCATACGCTGTCTGTAGTGTTCGTAACTCTTGCAGTACCAGTTTTGTAGCATTGTTGGTGATCAGATATAGAAACATCACAAAATTTAATTTCATATTACAGGCGCAATTGTTAGATGCTTGGTTATTGATTAACAGAAAAATAAAAATTGTAAAATCAACAGATGATATGTTAATGTAAAATTCATCTCTATATTTTTTAAGCAAACATTTTTTTAATTATTACATCATTAAAACAATAAAAGTTACAATGTTTTGTGTATCGCACCGCATAGTCAGTAAATGCACTGAAATACAAGGATAATGTATAACAATATTATAATTTTACTATGTATATATATTTTTAGGCGTTCAAATCATCAAATATAATAATTACTACTTGTTACGTAAAATTCATAACGTAAAAAGTTGTATTATAGTTTTTTGCTCCAAGGCTGTGAAGATTGGAAGACTGGTATGCAGTAATCGGTGTTTATGTACCGTGCATTTCTTTTATTGTATAAATCAGGAGTTACTAACTGCACAATGGCGGCAGCTGGCTGGAAAGTAGCAAGTCCATTCAATTTCATTATAATGTTTTTGTTTTGGAAGATTTAAACATATCTGCACTGTGTTATATGCTGACGTATTAACTTGTTTACTTTTAAGTGTGGTGAAATTAACTATAATATAACAAATATTAACTAAATATAACTAATTCACATTTAACGCAATTAAAACAAGGCCATAATAACAATAAGCGTTGTGAATTTAAACTTTTGTATAATTTTTTTAGAGCACTCTCTTTATCTTAGATTCTAAAATTTCAAAATCTCCAGCATTACATTCTTATCATAGAATCATCTTATCTCTTAAATTTTCTTGTGCAAACTGTTATTATTATCCAATATGTTGGTACTGTCGCCTTGCGGGTATGCAACTTTTTCTACACCAATGCATAAATGTACTGCTGGCACTGCTGCATTATGTAGAACTGCAGATTACATTAACCATGGCATATATTAACTGTATAAGATAATGGAGATGTTCAAGGTTACGAACAGACGCTTTATGATGAGAACTTTGCACACAATAAACCAATTTCCATTGTTTAATGTTCATGTAAAAACTATAAATATTTCATAAGACTTAAACGCTGGACAATTGAAATATTTTCGGCTAATTTACACAAAATATTCGTGCAGTTATCTGGTGAACAAGGAAAAATAATTTATCTATTATATAAGATTTATGTTTAGCCCCCAGTGTCTACATGAATCCTTCTTAAATAAATTATTACTGTTATAGACTAAAATTATTATTATAAAATATAGCTTCAAGTCCAGCAAATATCCGGTTTCATCGATATTTATACATCTTTATTATACCTTCTAAAATAAATATTTTATTGGGTAAGTACACTACCAAATTATAATATCCCTCGAGGAAACGACCTTGAAATAAAAATTATAAAAAAATAAAAATTTATATGTTGTAATTTCATTTTAAACATCATCGATTTATTACCAATAAAAAATTTTATAGTAAAAAATAAAAAAAAGTTAAAATATATCCGCTGCTGAGATTGAGAAAAATGAAATAAAAACTGGTCATAATAACTACTTTTACTTTTAATACATTTTTTTATATAATTTAATGATTTCTACGTATAGAAAATATAATACAGCTCACCCACGATTATATACATGTAATGATAGTTGATCGATTTTTATTTTACTATCTTTTTATAACACATTTTTGCGCTTCCCATCAACAGGATACTAAAATAATGATGCATTGAGAAACGCCCTAATAATGATAGCAAAGATAGGGTGGGTTAAATTGTTAATATAAATGAGTTTTATATTGTTACATTTTTTTTTTAAATAAAAAAAACAACATTTTTTGAAGATGATCTGACGGTGTTGCTGTTTTGATTAGGTTACGAGCCTCAGGCGACGGCGGCGGCAGGTAGTGAAGGTCACAGCCTTGAAAGGTCGAATCTACCTTTGGAGTATACGTTCTCCACACGGCGGCGTGCAAACCAAAGTCATTGCTCTCACTACTTTTAAGCGCCCTAGGCTTTTCTTGGTTCCAACTCACTGATGATAAAGTGTTAATATATATATATATATATAAAAAAAAAATAAAGCCACAGAAATCAGTGGTTATATAAAAATAATAATATTAAAAATGCTTATAGAAGATTGAAATGTAATCAACAAACATTAGGTTGTAAAACCACATGTGGTTGTGATTATTATATATTATAAATTTTTGTCATTTATATGCATGCACTTTTCAAGTGGTTTTTAGCAATTTTTAGCGAAGAAATTGTTGTCCCAGTAATTTATAATAGGGAAAATCCTGGTTTCTCATCTTTTTATGTCATTTCTCGATTACTTTGTGGTTAACTCTTCCTTGTATATTTCTCCATTCTCACATTAAAATCAATTTACTGCATTATTTTTTTTTTAAATGGAATAACTTGTGATATTTTTCTTTTTCAGTTCTTTTAATGACTAATAATAAAGTATATTATATATATGACTCAATAGAAATAACCTGTGTTCTGCAGTTATGTTTAAAAAGAAAATTGGTTGGACAGAATTTCTAAAGGTGCATCACAGGAAACATAATTAAAATTCCTATTAAAGTAGTAAAGGTGAGCAAACTTTTCATGCATGTCACACCTCTGCATTAATTTGAAACACATTAGTAATTTATAATAAAAATTACATGTAATCTACCATATAAGGTTATACTTTTACTGATTTGAAGTATCGAAAAGATTTTGAATTTTTTTCGCAAGAATGTCCTTAAATAGCTCGTCAACCACAAGGACGATGAACCCCCAAAATAACAGCAAACAATGCTGAAGAATTTTATGTCTTGGACGTGATGGATTTTGCTACAGGAAGGTCGTAGCAAGGCTATTTTTCTTTAATCAGAACGATTACCGTAAATTGCATTGGAAGCGTTAATTTTCAGAGGATCTATTCGAACTGTTCTTATAAGTATCAGGACCCCTTTTTTTTATCCTGCGTCTCTAGATTTTGTCAAAACATTGTCTTATCAGCAGGGGAAACATTTGAAACCAAAAAAGACACAAAATCTCATTTTTGGTAGCCGAGTTAACTAGCAGTTGTCTTAATTAACCCTAAAGGTCGGAATTAATCTTCATCTCAAATCTCACTTGTCCTCTTTTAGATATGATGGTCTCATTTATCACAGCAGGCGTGGTCCATTCATAATTAATACGTACGCTAATTTTCTACAAAGAGGACTATGGAAACCTTAGATAGAACGGTCGGCAGCACATGCAGTAATAATATTTTTCATTGAAAAACCTTGCAAGCAAGTAAATTGCTCACTAATTGAAAAATTGCAAAAAGAAAAAAAAAAAAGTTTTTTTCAGAAAGCGTTAAATATTTTATTTTGAAAAAACTGCATTGTAAAAAAGAACGAAATTGGAATTCGAACACGACCTCCGAATTTGAAGTCCAATGTATTATAACTTATATATCCCATTTACACACTATACAATGTTCAGCAGTTTTGCATTTTTTTTGGTTGAAGACATAAAAAGAAACCATTGTTTGACTTGGAATAATTTGCTTAAGTTTTTATTTTATGGACCACCTCAACTACAGATTCATTTTTCTTTTTATATGCCTGTATATACGAAGTGATGTCATCATTTCTTAAAAATGCTTTAGTTTTTATTTCAACTTGCAATGTCCTTGATAAGAGAGGATATACAACACATAATTTATTAACAAAGAAAATTTTGAAATTACGTTTATTTTAAAACTTTTGTGTGAACAACAAAATATAACATAAAATACTTAGAAACAGTCAATTTAATAATCATCAACATCATCTTGTTATAATATAGCTCTCTTGATTACATTTAAAACGTATTGGATAGAAACAAACATATATAAAAAAATAACAATTTTTTTTTTACATTTATATTTTTTTCCCCAATTTGAATCATCAACAAATAATAATTACTGGAAAACTTTTGATTTCATCATAAGCATAAAAATTACAAAAAGTACACGATTTACAAAAATAAAAATAACTTCGTATTATAACGTTTATAAACATTGTCTACTTGCATGATATAAAATAATTATTTATTTCATATAACTCGTATTATTGACCTTGAACACGGAGGATTTTATTTATTGTCCCACTTTCTTTAGTAGTTTTATTACTAAAATGCAGAAGGAAATTACTTTCGGAAATCATGCCCACCAAATCATCACAAATATTTAACTACTATTAGGCTTTCGCTTCTACTATTATATTTTAGCAAAAAATAAAACCACAAACATGTATGTTATTTGAACAAAGCCAATTAAGTTTATTTTAGCAATATATTTTTTTATCATGAAAAAGTAGTACAATATGTTTTAATACTTTCCCTCATTTTTATATGCCCTTATATAGATTTTTTTTAATATCATGCAGATATCGACCCATACAATAAAATAATAAAAACCACAATCAAGATCCTATCCTATTCTTTAACACATATCAAAAGTTTTTTTTTAACAACTTTATAACAACAACAATATCATCTTCATATTTTTCAGTTTCAATTTTTACAATACAATCTTGAAATTCAATGTATAATATCGTATACACTATACTATACACTATTATATTGTGTTTTTTTAAACATAATAAAAAAATACTTTAAAATAAAATAAAAAAATATTAAATAATACAATATTAAAACTTCATATATGTTATATGTACGTGGAAATCAATTCAATATATAAATTTAATTGTAAATCCAACTATACTTTTTTTTTACCTGTCAATCTCAGGTGCAAAATAATCATGAGGTATTATCACTGCGGCGTCCAGCTAGATATTAACATTGGCTTATTTTCTTTTAACGTTTAATACTTCTGTATGGTAATGGTGATTCAATCACCAACAAATGTCTAACCAGAAAAAGAAAAAAATATTTTATATACGTTTGATCGTTAGATTGTATTCAAAGTTTAAGAACGTCTTGGAAATAATACGGATCAGATATGTAGAAAAAAAAAATTATTTGTGAATAAGCCGGATGTTACAGTACCAAGTTATTATATAATACATTAAGCGTCAGCGAATTTTCTATTAGTATTAATTTACAATGGTAATGAATAGTATTTAAATTAATTTTTTATAATTAAATATAAATATTATAATTACTTTATTTCCTTAAATGTTCTTTGTATATTACAATAAAATATTTTTACAATTTACAACATGCATGTAATTGTGATGCAATCACAATTTATTTCAGCTCCATAAAATGTTATTATATTTTTATGTTTTAGTATAATGTATACTCCCAAGGACAAAAGTATATTTACATCCTATCGCCAGCATTTCTCAGCATTGTCACACCTCCCATTGTAATTACATCAAAGTGGTTACATCAAACTGCATGGTCAAAAATCCAACAGACCGTGAATGAATGTTAAATGTTTTTCACCATTAAGTATGTTATCATCGTTTAATTTCTTTAAGTAATGTAATGAGACATGATATTATGAAATGTTTTAGGGAACATTAAATTTAATTGTTGTAGTTTAATAGAATAGAATAGAATAGAATAGAATAGAATTTTATTTCAATCTTTTGATTACAGTTGTAATATAGATCATGTCTTTTCATTTTCAACAGTCAAACAAACATACGTACATACATATACACAGTTCAATATAAAAAAATTTTTTGCACACAATAATCAATTAACCATTGCAAATACATAATTCACTCAACAAACTATTACTAAAATTAGTCATAACATATCAACATTCTGCTGCTTGTAATTGATTCAAAAATACATTCACATCAGTCTCCAAAAACTCTCTTATAGTATAAAAAGGGAACTTAATCAATAACCCTTTAATGATTTTACGAGCATTTTTGTCAGAGCAAGATGTCATTTGGATAAAAGGTTGCAGGTGATTATACAATAACAGGCAGAGAAAATGAGGTCCTTTCTTATACATGGACAAATTATGCCTTTCAACAAAAATCTTCCTACTTGCTCTGGTGTTATGATTATGAATATCTGAGTTTAACTTGAACAAAAGTGGATGCTTTAACACAAAGCAACAAGCCTCTACTATCAGTAGACAAGGTAATGTTAAAATTTCCTTCTCTCTGAAGAGGGGTTTGCAGTGTTCCAAATAGTGAGTTTTGCACAGTATTCTGATTGCTCTTTTCTGTATAATCAACAGTCTATTAGCAAAAGGAGAATTTCCCCAAAAGATAAGACCATACAGAAGATGTGATTCGAAATGGGCGTAATATACAGATAATAGTGTCGTATCTGAAACAATTCGCTGCAGCTTTTTAAGCATACTGCAAGCTGAATTTAAACGAGGACACTTGGAGTTTATGTGACTCTCCCAAGACAATGTTTCTGTAACTATGAGGCCCAAAAAGTTGACTTCATTGTGTCTTTCAATCTTTTCTGCCTCAATGCTTATATTTAGTGAATCAGGAACACTGCCTTGAGAATTATGAAAAATTAGATACTTAGTTTTACTCTTATTTATGGTAAGTAAGTTCTGTGTGCAGAATTTTTGCATTATGGCTGTCTGAGAGTTTGCTGAGGAGACCACATCATCATAATTGGTTTTTGCAATTATATGACTGGTGTCATCCGCATACTCATACAATTCTCCCTCAGTAATAAGATCCACGAGATCATTCTTCGTAATGAGAAATAAATACGGACTTGCATTCCCTCCCTGAGGGACTCCTCTCGTAATCCTACTGACTGAAGAATAGTTGCAGTGGGGGAAGGGAGGAGAGTAGTTTTTAATCATAACTACTTGTGTACGGTTATCCAGGTATGATGTTATTAATTTTAACGGGACACCTCTAACACCATACGACTCCAGCTTGGCTAATAAAACATTATGTTCTATCAAGTCAAACGCCTTGGACAAGTCATAAAAAATGCCTATTGTTTTATTGTGTTTGTCCAAATTTTCATAAATATTTTGGATTGCAAAAAACAGAGCTTCTTGGGTGGATTTATTTGACTGATATGCATATTGGCATTTTGATATTATATTAAAGTCAATGAGAAATTTATTTAGTCTGTTTAAGATAAGACATTCAAAGACTTTTGCAAAACAAATAAGGAGACATATTGGTCTAAAATTACACATGTGATGTTTGCAATTTTTCTTATGTATTGGGATTGTAAGCGCATGCTTCAAGTTTGTAGGGAAAATTCCTTCCGTAAAGCAACGATTTGCAATACATGATATTGGAACACATATTAAATCCGCACAACTTCTTAAAAAATGACATGGTACTTCATCGTAACCTGATGACTTTTTATGACAACATTCTAAAATAACTTTATGTACTTCTTGTGGGGTGGTAGGGGGCATAAACATTGATGGAATAGATCTATTATGATTGATAACAGGGTTTACATTTAAATGTGGTATATCTAAATTTTGGAAGTGATTATTGAAATTGTTTGCAATATCACATGGGTCAGTTATTTCTATGTCATTTATAATTAATTTTGAACGGTCAATTAATTAATTGACCGTATAAAATATTACAACTTATTTGTGCGATTGCACCAGGAAAACACACTAAACTTTTTAGATACTGAATGGGTTTTCAGTACTTTTATTTTCACCTTACAGCAAGGACGTTTTAGGATTCAGTACATTAAATGGCTGAATTAAACCTTATTTTCAGTACTTTATGCACTTTTCAGTACAAATTTTGTACTGAATTAAACAGGGTCAATTTAAGTACACAAATTGTCCTTAGATTCAGTATCTAAAAGTTAAGTGTGAAGGAGTAACTTTTGTTGCGCTTTTATATATAATGTTTCCTTCTCATGTGGATATAATGCATATTTATCAAAATGCACCTTGAGATGGAACGAACGTTATCTCTCTGTTGGTGGAAGTTGTCAACTTTTTTAACCTTTTTTATTCGTCTAGACAGTTAATCTTCCCTCCAAATTTACAAAATTTGCATATCTTTTTGAGCTGCCAGCAAATCACGAAATTTCGATTATCTCGACTTGCAAAAACACTATGCAAATTATTTCACTATTGTTTCCTGCTAGGTTAAATGATATTTTAAAGGGTCATGAAGTCTCGTACATTGGTCTACATGTGTCATTTACTCAATTGAAAGATTAAACCATTTTACGCTATCTCAATATGCATCAATAATAACAAAAACACTTATAAAACTCTAATCAAAAAATGTAAATTTTACATTAACTAGTTTATATTTAAATTCTTGTTATAATTACATATTTTAACACATTTTTATAGCTTAAAATTATAATAAAAAATTGATATGAAGATAACACTAAAAAAAATCTAGCATCTCAGTGCAATAAAAAAAAAGTTCTAAATATTTCATTCGGCTACAAAATAAAACGGTAGAAATGTTAAATGTTAAGGTAGAGATAACGCCGAACAGCTGTTCGACGTACTCTCATTTTATTAACATGTAAACCTTAGCAAATTCACGAAAATTCTGAACTTTTTTTGAGGCAGATATTAGTGCCTAAAAGCCATAGAGGAAGTTTGAAAACAATTTAACGAGCCAATTTTTTTTAAATTAAGGTCTTAGTTTGTCTCTCCATGGGAAAGCCCTATGCTGAAAATTAAAAAAAAAAAAAATAATAATAATAATTAAAAAAAATCGGCTCATTAAATTGTTTTGAAATTTTTTCTATTGCTTTTAGGCACTAATATCTGCCTCTCAAAAAAATTTCAGAATTTTTGTGAATTTGTTAAGGTTTACATGTTAATCAAAGGGAAGTACGTCGAACAGCTGTTCGGCGTTATCTCTACCTTAAATCACATATTCATACATACTTCACCCTAACTTGTATATCTCTGATGTTTATATAATTGAAAATTATTATTAATATAATCATTTTAACTACAATGGTTCCTTAATCTTTGGCTATCAGTCTAACATTAATTTTGTGCATAATTGTTGTGAGATTATAGCGGGCTGTGGTACGAATTTCCACCGTTACCACAACGATGTAGATACGTATCGTGAGAGAACCCTTCAACCTTAGCCTTGTGGCGTACACCGGGTTATTGGGTCATTCATACAAGCTGCCTCACAAATTTTGGATGAACAATAATGTTAACATCCGTTTATGCAACTTTCCTATCAATCATGACAAGACCTTCTTTAATAAATTTAATATAAAAATTTAGAAAATTATAATTATATACTATATATTAAATACTTGTGTTTTATTATTTTTAAATTTAACAGTAATGTGTGTTAATAGAGTGAAAAATTAAATACTAAATATCTAAATTTATTTTTTAATATAACCATTAATGTCATATTTTATATAATTTATTGCATTAAAATTTATTTCTATTTCTTAACAATATGAAAAATCTTAGTATATAATTATTTCATTACCCTACTTTTATATATATATATTTTTAAAAGGCGGCTTAAAACAAAGGAATTACAATACCTTGTATAATAAAATAATTGTGTTTTATCATTAAATTATAAAAAACAATTAAGATCATAACAAAAAATTAAACAACATAAAATTAATATTATGTGTTGTTCTTTGTATAATAATTATATTAATTCAGATTTAAATGATAGAAAATTTAAAACAAACCAAAACAATGTAATTGTGCTAATTTGTAAATATAATTTGTTTTGTTTATAAATTTAGGTGAATGAAAATATTTTAATGTCTTTAAGATTGTAAAATTAGAAATTGTAACATTTCTTTTACATCATTACTGTCATCATCCTGGAAGTTGATGCAACTTGCACGGACGTTAATTACCCCTCTTGAGTGGATGCTGTGTAGTGAAGCTCGTGCTACTGACCAGGTTAATGGGTCATCTTTCAAGATATCAAACTAGTTACATGCTTGTACATTACACGCAATTGTGCATGTGGTATGCAGCAATACCGTTTAATGTATATGTAAGAGCTATATAACGTGTATGAATGAGATATGCAAGTTGATATAACAGGATTATTATAATAATATTGATTTTCTTTTATATATTTTATAAATATTATATAGAATTTCATTAATAAATCGTTTTAAAATTTATAATGAAATTTAATTTTAATGTTTTATTACTTTATTAATAAAATATTTAACAGTTTTAAAATAATAATATGTATTATATTTGATAAAAATTTGCAATATAAAAAAGTAACATAATAATATTATATATTCATTTCACGAACGATAAATGTTGAAAACAAATCTCTTACTTACTACACTTCACATAATGGTTGTAAACATGCATGTAGACTGTAATTTAAAAGTAAATGGTACAAAATTACGATCGTTTGAACGTCTTCCATTTGTTAACTCGGTATCATAAACTATAATATACGCGGCATAAAATAGCTTTTATGATACTTGAAAAAATTTGACGAGTAATATCTCTATTTCCAGAAAATCATCAAGAGTTTTGTCATAAGAAGTTACTCTTAAATATATTTTCATTAATTTTTCACTGTATGTGTTACAAATGCATGGATTCTAAACCCGAATAACACCTTCGCGGCTTCGCCTCTGTTTATTAAAAAATATTTAACAATTTCATATTAAAATTTGATTTCAAAATTTGTTAAAAATAATTTATATTATTATAATTTCAAAAACACACTATATGTCCTGTGATATTATAATTTTTGTTTTAATTTGCTTAAGGTGCATTTACATAGGTGACGAACGAAATGCAACGCGATTTTATGAAATTACAATTTTTATTTATCTTCAGTTGAATTCTCCGGAATGTAACGACATTATATTAAGCTTGCTATGATTTTTTTTTTTTCAGCGTCAAAATGCTTGTCACCATTGTATTCATTCAAATCAATTGAGTGCGCTCAACACTTTTCATGTAAAAAGCACCTTAAGGTAGAGATAATACGGATCAGCTGGCCCAATGCTAAAAAAATCCCATTCATAAAAATTATGAAATTTTTTTAAAATGTTCTCCTCTACATCCCCTATCAGTAGGTAAAATATCAGGTATACAAAAACGAGCTAGTTTTTGAGTTATTAATTTTTGAAGTTGACTAATTTAACATGGAGAAATGGAACTTCCATGTTGAATTAGTCAACTTTACAAATTAATAACTCGAAAACTAGCTCGTTTTTGTATACCTGATATTTTACCTACTGATAGGGGATGTAGAGGAGAACATTTTAAATTTTTTTCATAATTTTTATGAATGGGATTTTTTTAGCATTGGGCCAGCTGACCCGTATTATCTCTACCTTAATAAGTGTAAAACTGATTGCAGTGTTAATAAGAAGCGTGTTCCAGTTCAAATTAGTAGTGTTGTTCCGCTCCCGTCAGTCAAGTCCGACCTTATAGCAACGTACATACCATGCGAGTAAACCAAGTGTTAAATCTTCTCAGAGTAAGTGAGAACTTATCACCACCGTTAGTGTGAAGAGTTAGCCAATTAACTAACATCACATGCTACTTAAAATACTTGGTGGCGAGTACTGTTGCACTACTAAAAATGATAAAAAACTTCAATTATTTTAACTTTTTTAGTTGTGTTTGTTGAAAACGGTATTTTATATATTTTTTTTATTATAATTAAATCTACAACACCAAAATTTTTCATTAGATTTTAATCAAATTTACTAATGGAAAATTAATGATTACTGTATATTATATTTTGCAATTTGTGTAAATTGAATTTTCATTATTTTGTTTCTTTTTATTTCATCTATAGTATAGAGTAACGGTTTATTAATTAGTTATTATGAAAATATTGAATAAATTTTTCTTTGCATAAATATATGTAAGGGAAATTTCTATAGAATTTTATTATTATTATAATGCGAAAATACTCTAATATTATATACTACATCATTTATATTTCTTAACTTAAAATTTTTCTTCTGTAATGAATTTCTCATAGTTTTATAAGGTTAAAAATAAGTTTATAGATTGCCTACCATAATATTACATTAAATCAGCAATCAGCACCATCTGTATACTTGATGAATGGGAAACCATTATTTTACTGTTAGCTATTAAAAGAAGAAAAAAGTGAAAATAAAAATACCCACTGCCAACTAGCATTCGCAAAATAGACATGCGTGCACATGTTCCTATAAAGCCACGATGGAAAAAGTATATAAGATAATTACTAGTGTTTATTATTATCGATATCAAACGTAAGAATTAACCTTTCATTTATAATAGTCAAGCGCACATAGTTCATGATCATTCTAGTTTTAATCATAACACATATGCTACAAAAGAAAAAAAACTGCAACAATAAGAAATTTACTTTTTAAATATATTTATGCTATTTTTAGATTTTTAAAGTGTGTACCTGCAAAGTTATGATGTATGCAAGTCTCTCGCTTTATTTAGGTGGGAATGTATATTTTTTTCTTCCTGTAAATTTAGCACGTAAATATAGCCTGGCTTTGATTCCAATTCCTTCCCCTGTAGTTTTAACAATTATATTTAACCAACAATGACTTTTTTTAATTAATTAATAATATTAAACAAGATAATTAAGTGTACTGTAAATGAAGTCTATATATAACAGAGTTGGTTGCAATAATTTAATTTTGAAAATTAGGAGTCTAAAAATTATTAGAATTATCATCGTATATCACCGGCTGCTCCAAGTTTACGCTTGTATTGCGTGTATTACATTGTACATATAAGACCCTCAAAACTGAGTGACTGACATTTGAGATAAAGAGGTTCTTTTGTAAGACGTATATAGATCTGATCTGAAAGTAAAAATTGAAGCTGCATGGTGATCTCATTTAAGTTAAGTATATCGTATCAAAATTCTCATCCTCCCTCAGTAATACAGACAACAATGCAACTTGAGGTGACAGGCGACAATCGTGAGTGAGTGCAACAATGACCCGCGACATATGCGATAACAATAACGTGAGAGCAGACGCTAACAACAAAATGGCAATACAACGATACAAAGCGTGGCATTCGCGTGCAAGACAAAACACACGGAAATGATTGCCAATACAATTGACCATCACTTTCTGATAATTGTCTTCCTAGTTCAAGCTTGTGTAATACGTAACATGGTAAAAATAGGAGAAAAAACAACATTAAAATCCTGTAATGAAAAAAAAAAAAAAAAAAAGAAAAAGAAAAAGAAGTAGGAAATAATGCTCATTAAATTTAAATTGATTCATGACACTCTTAATGAAGCGGCTATTTTTTTTATCAGCTGTGGAGCAAAAGTCACTGACACTTATGTGATTTTTTTCCCACCACATGCAGTAACTTATTAATGCTTTAATATTAATCGAATTTTAATCAGTGTAAAATTCATCATAAGTAAATTAAACTTCACTCATCAACTTTCTTTTTTTAAATTTTCAATCAACTGCATTATTCAATATAATTTCAACTTTTAATATATATTTTTTAATTATATTTATTATATAATTAATTATTGATTTATTAATTTAATTATTATTAATTATTAGAAAGCCTGCATGCTATGATATTATACGAATGAATACTTCTTCAAATTAAATGTTATTATAGTTCCGTGAGGATATTATCATTATTGTTTTTTTATGTACCACAAAAATGTAAGCCAACCTTATCATTACGTGAACAAAGCTGATCAATATAAAAACTGAAACTAAAGAAATGCATTTAATTAATGCGCTTTCGCTGCGCAACTGTTTGTCGCTAAGGTCCATCTTGCACTTGAAAATGAAGCAAAGTGTTTTTTTAACTTTTCTCGGTTATAAATCAAGTAAAAAATCTAAATTTTGAATTATCTACTTTATTTTTCAGTTTGGACCAAAGTTCCGTAAAGGAATTTTCCCTGAAAAATCTTATTCTTAGTGAAAAAACGAATTCACGTTTTTTTTTTTTTACATAGGTTTGGTATAGCGGGTGGGAACACCAAAAAATCAGCTGACTTGAAGCCTCTATTGAAATGATTGTTGGAAATACTATAAACTATCCGTAGCGTAAATTTCTAATTTTTATACATTAAAAGGGGATGTTTCAAAATGATAAGTATTGCAAACATGTGCTGCCATAAAAAAATCCAAGTCCAGCACGTGAACGCAAATTGATAAATCTAAAAATCTTTCATCATTTGAGGTGCAGCGCCAGAAATCAGAGATAACGTTTGAACTGATTCTTAATTATCATGTCAATCTAAAATCAAGACAAGAAGTCAAGATTTGTCATCAAGACATTTCAAGTCCTATAACCAAAAAAATAGTCAGGGTTCAAAACCTATTCATATAAGACAGACATGTATCAGTTTTTTTTTATAAGTACTGTTAATTTAGCAACAACAAAAAATGCATGTCACGATTTTATAGTATTTAATTGAAATGTCTTTTTAAACTAAAAGCTTACGATATTTCAATTTTACACATCAGAAACTCCAAAACTCCATTTAATATAATCTTTTATTGCAATAAACTTAAACTTGTGTTATTTTATACGTGACTCTTTTTAAAACAACAATTTTAAACACTTAATTATAAAAACACTTTATACACATTAATTTTTTAAAATCTTAAAAATTTAGCAAAACAAAACGAATTGTTAAAAAAAATAAAATAAAAGTGTGTTATTCGATGTTTTTAAAAAACAGGGTCGAATTTTTTAATGGCACGTACTTGGTTGAACGGTTTTACTTAATATATATTTTTTTCCTTTTTTTATATATAAGAGATAGAGATGAGCGGTAGCAAGATGCTCGCCTTCCTTACGTCGTCAGAGGGCGAGGAATGCCCATTGTTGAGGGCCAACAATCGGGCTGAGCACCGCGAGATCGTTCTTACCACGCTCCACTTGCTTCACGATTTTAACTCATTGATAAAACACGCCCGATGTCTGCACGTATATGATACTAGCCTATCCATCTTTCCATCGCTTCTCAATTGATTGATTATTTATTGATTGACAGTGTGACAGCTAAAAATTTAAAATAAAAAAAAAAAACATTAAAATTTATGAAAGTTTTATTTCTATATTAGAACTTAATTATTATAACAAAATGTGCATTTTTAAGAAGTTTTTTTTATGTGAAATGCGATCAAGTTCGATTCCCATGCAAGACAACATTTTTTTTTTCTATGTCATTCGATTGTCTCATATAAAATGGAACAGGTTTTATCATTTTGTATTGCAATGTAATACATTTTTCCAATATAATGATTCAATAGAAAAGGAGGGATTTCTCCGTTAGAATGAGAAAGAATATGAAGGGCTACATTTTTATAATTGTATATGAAAGGGAGACATAAATGACATTATAAGGATATAAAATACCAAAGTATCAACTATACACTATCACTTTTTTATTCTTAGAATTGGAATCTGGTATGTTCAATGTATTGTCAGTGTAATAATTATTCAATTATAACATGTTTTATACAGTAAATTCTCAGACGATTTCTCATCTTATAGCAATATGTGTCGATCAAAATATAACAATTACAGAGAGATTTTAATGATGTCAAAAAAAGGTTATTTTATTGTTGATTTCTCTTAAAATGATGGAGAGTTAATTAATGAAAAATTTCAATTAATTCTGTGAAAACTGAAAACCACAAACAAGCCGAAAAGTAGTTAATAATTCAATACAATGAGCTATTAATATTAAAGAAAAATGCCAATTGACCCACGCTTTGAAAAATCGTTTATTAACTTATTATATGAAAAAAATTTAATATTTTGTTTAAACCTCATAACTTGATAATCGTGACCTTTTTTTATTACATTATTAATAACAGCTCTTGTATATTGTGGAAAGAGAATAATATGCCAAAAGTAGTTTTATTATTCATTTGTTTTTATAATTCATAGAATTATCTAATTGATGAACAGATCATTAATCATTTATTATAGTTATTAGTAAGGAAATTATTTGGCAATATTAGCATTAATAACTTATTACATACGTCCTTGAAAATAATTAACAAAACACGCAATTGCATGCATGCTAACAATTTAAATACATTATTAAATCATAATTATTATAAAAAGTATTTAAAATAAAATTAATATTAACCTTGATGTTGGAAGGAATAAAAAAAAAAGAAGGGTCGTGACGCAGTATCATAAAATTATTATCAAATCTATTTGGAGAATCATTCAATAATTTATTGCTAAATAACCACCTACTAAGGAGAATATTGTTTACCTACTTTAAAACTTTTTTTACTTCTTTATTTAAATATGTAAAGGAGAAAATTCGACCTTGAAAAAAAGCATAAACATTGCACAACTATTATAAATATTGATGTCAAACAAAATGATTTTTTTTTATTATTATTTTTTTTTTTATTATCATGTGTTGTTGTACCAATTTTAACTTGAGGTAGAAAAATAAATCGTATCTAAAGACTCACGATGCGATTGAAAATAAAATTTTATATACTTTTCATTGCATGCAACGGACCTATTATACATATTTTTTTTATAATAATATGTTTGCACGATGCATGTGAATGCATTTTATATTATGCATGTATTCATGGAGTTACACAATAGATGTTAACAGTATAAAAATAACATTTTTATTTTTCAATAGATAATAAATAAAACTGTTGTATTATTTCTTTTTCTTATGAGAAAAAAAAAAGTAAATCAATGTTGACAGCTGATTTATAAAGTGGATAAATGACCACAACATTAATTTTGTCTTATAGGTTGACAATTATAAAGTGAATCATTAATTCTATTCTTAGCTCTTATATAGTAATAAAATTAATGATCGTATTATTGTACAAATAACATGCAAGTACTTACATTACTTACTTGTATTTAATTTTTAAAACAATGAAATGTAACTATCTTTTTCATTCCAACCTCATGTTTTGCTATTCTTATGTATGTGCAGTGGGAATAATTCACATCGAATAATTATTTTATGATACTCGACTTTTCTTTGTTATCCATTAGCTGAGTGAGTAATCTTAAGTCTGAAAGAGACGATTGTCTGCCTGTTTCACACTGATTTTGCGTGGAGAATATCATAGAAAATCTTGTAAAAAAAATGCATTATAAAAAAATAAATCCCGCTATAGGTCTACTTGCTAGTTATACATTCAGTGTAAGAAGTATAAGTTACATTTTATGTTATGGGAAAATATTCTATTTGCATTTTTTATCATATAAATTAATTTAATATTTTCTTATGCGATTTCTAAAGCAATGCGGAAACTAAAAGTTTGTTACTATATTTGATGTTATTGAAGGACTTTTACGAAATTAAGACAGCCTTTGCCTGATTTGCTATAATATCCAAGAGCATGAAGTATTGTAAATTAGGGATGTTAAGAAGAACAGCCTTTCTGGAGGCTAATTAACATCACGTGCTTCCAAAGAGTGAAAGGACGCCAAATTGGTGAACATGCAGGCATGCAGGGATAAAGTTCCGACAACCCCGAGACGTACCATAAATTTTACCTAAACTTTACCTAATTTGCTGGCGTAGCAGCTCCAGGAGACAAGGAGATGCAGATTTGCAACATTATGATAAGGTAAGATATTACCCCGTCCTCCCCAAAAAGTCAATAAGTTCTCCATGCTTCCATAGATTACGTAACATCACCCACAATCATAGAGAAGGAGCAAAGTTCATGGTGTCTCAAGATATGCAACAATATTTTCCTATTCCATAAAGTACAATTTTCAACGACAGTTTAAGTGAATAAAATTAACATATAATTATTTTATGATGAATAGATTTTTATTATTTAGACAACCTCTTATTATATCAATCATCTTATAATTTATTAAATTATATTATAATTTCAAGTCATGCATAAATATTAATATTTTAACATGCATGCAGTTATATTTGTTTATATTTAATAACGTGATATGGAGGTCAAGTGCTTCTTCGCCACTGACGTTAGTGTGTGGACGACACTCACGCACGACCTAGGCAATATCAATTAGCTTTGTGAGTACTCTTGAGGATGCATTGGCTTCCTGTAGGCCTACATTGAAACGACGTGGGAACTTTAACGCGCGGAGATGTAACCACATTTATTATAACTAGCGCATGGCATTACGATACTTAATCATAACATTATAGACTCGATCTCTCTGATGCGCATGAGTTTGTACTTTTAACTGAGATGTCAAAGTTTATTGATATACAAAGTAGGTAATTTTTTTTTTTCAAGATTTTAAAATATGTGTTCTGCAATTTTTTTCCACACTTGCATTAAATTTAATTAAAATACTTAGTATTTTTAATAAGTAAACTCAATACAGTATATATATGGTGTTAAAATGGCATACAGAATGTATAACAAGATATTATATAGGTAATTATGTTATAATTATGTGTGTAACGCTTGAATAGCATGTCAATTGCATTTTTTTTTTTTACTCCGATCATATGCTGTTAAGATACAGCATATATATTTCAAATATATATAATATTATATTAAGAAAATACAACAATAGGTAACTTAAAAAAAAATGTAAAAATACAGGAATAAAATACACAAATTTCATATAATTTTAAAGGAGAGCTAATATTATTAAAGATGAATGTGAACATTTGTAAATAACAGTTCATAATAAAAATACGTTTTGAACACCTTGACTTAATTCATGAATGACTTGACTATAATGAGCAATTAAAAACAGTTATAAATGAAAATTAAATAAAAATCTTCACGTATGTATTATAACGAATTTGGTAAAAAGAATAATGACGTTTGTAATGACATTGTTATCATTGTTATGTTTACATTCAGGTAACATTGTTTTTGAAGAAACAATGCGTGCAGCTAATACAGGAATGTCTCCATGTGTACTTTAATAACAAGTACTGTAACTGAAACTCACACACCACAACGTTCAACACTGGGTCTCTATACACGGTCACTGATCCTGCAAGACATTAAATACTGAAAAATAGGGGACTCAAATGTATTTTTAAGAAAGTATTACAATGTTAGTTACAACGAATAAGCCATGGTGGGATAAGTGAGCTAACCAGAAAATTTACAATTTTTTTTTTCTTTTTTTTTTTTTTTTACTGTAAGGTTGATCGAAAAGAACTATTTGCTGTTGGTTAAATAGTTCTTGTGTCGAAGATACGGTCACTTTTTGTATATTCTGTTTGAGGGAATATTAACCCCCTCCCCCCCCAATATATATATATATATATATATATAATATATGTAATCAGAATCGCTACAAGCATATTTTTTGTTGTTGTTTTTAACGTCCTTTTTGGAGCTAAATATTTATCACATCTAAAACCATGAACTGCATAATTTAATTTCTATAACATATCCAAATCTTTGTGCAAATTTCTGGTACTTAAACGTTATTTGAAAGATGTCATGTAACACATACATTTTTAAAAGAAAAGCACGAAACTAGTGAGGATGAGTATATTACAAGTTTTAAAATAGGATTCATTCGGTAGTTTTCACTTTTTTTTTACCATTAAAGGACTTTGAGAGTGAACTACTAAGGATATATATTTCATAAAGTAAATAAATAAGCCCACTGAACATTAACCTCTTTCAACAAGTTTGAAAAAAAGTTGTTTCACTATTTATTACTAGTTTTTTGGCAAAGAAAAAATGTACGCTGTCTCTATATACTCCTAGACTTTTACTTGGAGGTTAGTTATTATGCCGTAGAATGTACATAAGTTAATGATGATACTCTCTGGGCTTTTTAAGTAAAGACACCATAATGAAGTATATTTTATATGTAGGACTTGATTACATTTTTTGGCAGCTATAAACACCAAATCATTTTCACATTAAACCTACAAGTACGTGAGTTTGAAGAACTGTTTAAAAATAAAAGTGTAAATGTTCAAGTCACTTATCTTAATATCCTAAACTTTAAATTATATGTTTTTATCATGAAAAAGAAACCTATAGGTGTAAATGGGATAAGTATTGTTTATAAAAATCTAGTCCTAGATATTAACAAAAATTAGAGAGAAAAAAAACTCGATGCTTTCCCTAACATATATTATATTATATAGGAGTTTATTATAAAACAGTAAAAGAGAACAAAAGAATGAACTCTCGAAAAAAAAAACTTTATTTAATAATTGGCAAGGTAGTAAATATATATTTTTGCAACTAAAAATCGTGCTTGTTATATGACTAAATATAAAAGTTAAAAACTAATTGGTTAATACACAGCTATAATATTAAACGAAGACTACATATATATATAAGTGTGTGTTATATAGGAAAATAATTGTTTAATAACGGTTTGACTTTCGATCCAAGAAAACTTTTACTGTGAACTTGATCGGTATGTGTTGTTGGTAAGCGTGGGCGTGTGAACTTCTCTACCTAGCCAATACCTTCACGTTGCCAAGATGAACCAATAGTTCCCATCACACACACACAACTGATACGTGACGTACAGACTTTATGGAGCGTTAGCCAAGCTTACTGTACAGTGTACACACGTAACAATGTGTATATATTGTATAAAAAATTTCGTGAGTAAGAATTAACTTTAAAGATTATCAGCTGTCTCATTTAAATTTTTTAGTAAATTTCTTTTTAACTATCATACTATATTTATATATATATTTTTTAACAACATTGCACCTGTTGAAATATAATTACTAATTTTTTTTATCCCAGGATTTTAGTGTATGTATTTTTTTATAACTTGAAAAATGGGTTTTATTTTCAACTTGTATAAAATATAATAAAGGGTCTACGAAGAGCCGGGAGGTTAAATTTAATTCAGTCACTTAAATGTGGCCAGTACCCTATACTAGGGTTCAGTTAAAAAGTTAAAAATGTAATAAATCTGATAGTTGAAAAAATTGGAAAAGACGTAAGTCCATAAGTTAAGTGTACATCTCAGAGCACCATGAAAGTTACATCTCTCTGTTTATGGTCATTGACGTGCTGTCTATCGAGGCGTGAGGAACTTAATTGTATTTCGGATGGTTAGATTGGGTACTCCAGAAATTTCAAATTTGTATCTCCTTGTCTCTTGGAGTATCAGCAAATAACGTTCAAGTTCTCCCGAATTGAACATGAAAAGAGTCTTATATATTTTACAAGAACTTTAAAACGGGAAAGTCTTTTAATTTCTTCATCAATCTTGAATTATACTTATACTGCCATAAAAAATATTATAAGTAAAAACAATTTAAAAAAGCACACACATTAATTTTTATTGCTTAAGGATGAATCTCAGTAGGCTGAGATCTCGCAATCGTACCGCCTGAATGCAACAAAACTTGCAGGGGACATAGAACTCACCATCAATAGGTGATATACAAATTTTGAAGCGAATCTGTCTTATCAGTTTTGTGAAAACTGAAGTAGAAGTTTAACATTGGCCTTATGGACGAAAACCGGAAATGGAGCTGTTGTAAGAAAACTGCAAGACTGAATTTGCTCAAACCATAAGCGATTAAGTTTTAGAACAATCTCGATTTTTTAAAATTTATTTTATTCGATTCGTTTGCAGGGAAATATTCTTTGACTCCAGCAGTAACTGAGATTCATCTTTATTTAAATTTTTATTTACATTGTTATTAAATTTATCTAAATAATAATTACATTTTAACAAGGTGACCTTTATATATTGTGCTAATAATAATTACTGTGATTAAGTAATTATTAATCTTGATTACAACGTATATAATTTGATTGTTAGGGACCTCAGGGCATGCGATAACAATGACAAGGCTTTAAATTAGTGGTTGAGCTTCGTTATCTCTATAAGGTGGTCTGGTTTTTATATATTTATAATACAATGTAGTGTTGCGATGTTTCAATGTCAAGGATTTGTAAGCGTAAAAGTATAATTATGTTCTGTATACTTTTCTCTCTCCGTGCGTAGGCCAGCAGATCACTTTAAACATTAGTTGTACTGTCATGTTTTGATAACGTTAGTGTTATTAAATATCAATATAAATTATTAAACTTTCATTGGTTTGAAACTCTTATGAATTTATTTATACAATAATATAGGAGTCATTGCAAAAGTGATCAGAATTCAATCACTTTGATATTAGTGAACATATATATAGTAAATCCTATTGGTATGAATATACGTTCTAGCTGATTCGAAAACACTTTTAAGCTGTCACTTTGCATTTTCAGCTCCAATTTTTACTTAGGTATTCAAAGCAAATCCAGTCACTAGTGGTTAAGGACTACTAGTAGTAAGGACTGCATGGATGTCACCATAATAAACAAGCCTTTTTTTTTCTTTACAGCATATGTTGCTTATTCGTTTGATTAAAATAAACAACGTCACACTTTTTTTTATGTTTATTACGTACATAATTATATAAAAGTATGAATATTGTAGTTCAATAACACCTGTATAATAAGCGATACCTGAGCATTTGCTACGCTTTATATGAAGGTCGATGTAAATTATTAAATATTAAAAACCCATAGAATTTGACAGCAATAAAAAAAAATCGATATATATTTTTTTTCTTATTGTAATGTACTTAACATCTTGTGAATATAAAAAGAACTTTTAAAATAAATTGAATATAAAACTATTTTTTAAATAAAAAAAAATCATATCATCTTTTATATAAAATTATGAACTTATAAAACCTTTTATTATTTTTTTATTTTTATAAAATATTATCAAAAGGATACACCGATATGAAAAGAATAATAAATTGTCCTAATTTAATGTAATAGAATTCCATTTATACGTGAATAAATCACTTTATATAGAGGCTCATACAGTGGGTGGTATATTCTATGTATATACATAATATAAAAAGACTTTTTTTTTTTCAATACTGCAGCATCTTGAAATGTTTTCTTTGGTGCTAGACTGAACATCACGGTCAGCCGGCGCCTTACGAGTTACCCTATTTGGTTATGCAGTAGTACAATCATAGTCATGTGCACATGCATTTTTATATATATGCATTGTATATGGAGAGCGTGAGATCCGAGTGTCCCAGTGACTACTACAGGAGCACGATTCAAGCTGTAACATGTCACCCAACGTGTTCACAGTAACTTTTAATCGCATCTTATATCATCACATTCTCATCATCAAGAGTTAACTGCAAGACAACGGGTGTGTGTGGGAAAAATGTTAATTTAATGCATTTTATAACGTTATGTTTAATATAATTATTATACAGACATTATGAATATTATATATCAGTAGTTATATAACTGGTAATTACCTGGTAAACTAAAAAATATTGTGTTTAACGTAAATCGTTCAAGTGACCGATAAAGCTAGTTCAGACTAATTTATTTATTTTACTTCTTGTTGTGGTACACAAACAATATGGATCTCGTAAAAAAATAAAATGAAGACAAAAAAATATTGATATAATTAATTGGATAGTGGTCATTACAAAAGTGCTCTTAGAGTTTAGTCTTGAGGCGAATGAAAAAATATTCCGATCAATGATTTTTATAAGTTTAAATTATATGTGAACAGCTGGATTGTGATAGTATCTTTAAAGCAAATCAATTTTCGATTATATACAAACTGTGATCTTATAAATGCTGCATATTTGTGTATCCTGTAATTTTATTTAGTTTATGTATTTTTATTACAGCTTTTAAATCTATCAGATATTTAAAATTAAAAAAATAAAAATTAACTTTTAGAAAGTTTATAATTACTGTCATGTTACATATATAATGATAATAGTTATTTAATTATAATATACTACAGAATATTTATTAAAATCTATCAAGTATTTTGTAGTAATTTTAAAACTATTAAAATTTCATTTTAAATATTAAACAATAAAAAATAACACGCGTAAGAAATTAAAGAAAACATACTGCAAAATATCCCTACAGGCTATCACGTTTTTTCACTCTTTTTGTGTATGTTATCATCTACACTTTTATATTTGTGGGAGTATTTTCAAATATTATTGTACGTTACTGATGTGGTTGCTTTAATAATAATCCTTTTGACACCTAACTTTTATTATCTATTTTTTTTATTATTATTATCATTCAAAAGATATTAATATTAAGCTTTTTATAATACACAAGGTGTGTCAGCATATTTTGATATAGTTAATATTTTAATACTTTTTTATAATACATACACTACAGATGGTTAGTAAATAGCTTACTGTTGTAAAATACAGAAAAATTTTATAATCAGTAAGAGTAAAAGCGTATATTATTTATAAGAAAAAGTGTATGTTATATTCGCATCAAAGATTTTTATTTAACAGATGTTTCATGAATTAACGTTAGTTTTACGTCGATTTGTCCAGTGGTGTAATAACAACAAAAAATTGGCATACCGTATAATATATTGTTGCAATGAGCCCCCATGTGTCCTTCTTAATTAACAAGTCATTGTTACCGTTACTTGAAATTGTCTTGCAGGTGTCCCCCGGGGATTTAAAGGACAGTCATTGTCGAGAGTGCAATGTTTTAGTAGCGAGAGTAAAACAGTAATTTGAAGAAGAAAGTACCAACAAAAACATCGAGTCATTATATTTTATAAATTTACGATACAATTAAAGTTAAATTTTGATTAATTTTTAAAAGTATAATAAACTCTTGAGTTCAAATAAGTTTACAGAATTTGTTTTTTTTTCTGGTCACTTTTATTTGTATAGATACTATAGATGATCATTAAATATAAAATAAATAATGATCATTAAGTTAAAAGTTGTTGGCAAAGCTTTTTAGTTTTTAAAGAAATAAATAATCATATTAAAAAAATATATAGACATGCATGTGGTTTCATTTTTGAATTGCATTGTTTCAAAAGTAAATTATTTTAAAAAAATCATTCCAATTAAAAAAAAATAGTCATTTCGAAACACCAGTTTTAAAAATTTGATTAGATATTTTTATTATATAGCGACCTTGAGTCTATTAGTCTAATTAAGTTTTATTAAAAATTTTTTCAAAAAATTGTGTTTGATTTTTTTTAACTCATCGCAATTAAAGTATATAAATTATAAAAGCTGTCAGCGTTTGCTTCGTTGATAACTATACTTATTTTGTATACATAGTTATATGGTGGTGTGAAGGCGCCGTGTAGAGGAACCGTTCAATAAATAGTTCCTATGCTCTTCTCACTGCTAGACTCGATCATCTTTTACAAGTTTCCGTGAGCCCTTAGGCCTTGTTGTCCGAAAAAGCGAAAGGTGTAATCTTCACTATAGGAGTTCACGGCCGGATGCTATATTTTCTCTCGTATGGTCATCAAATGTCGTAACTATATCGTATATTATATATATACTGTATAAGTTATATATGTTACCCAACCCAATATGTTATTGAACCTTTTGCAATTTATTATAAAATGAAATGATAAAAATTAACTCCATGGGTAGGATACAATGAACTCGCCATATTTTTTATTTTTTTTTAGTGAGAAAGGAAATGTCTTTTTATAATGCATTAAATTTCAAGTATATAGAAATATATTATGTGAAAAGAAATATTGAATCAAATGTTCAAAATATAAATTAAATAAAATTGAAAATTTTGGATGCGGTGGGGAATTGGTTGCACGGCAGAAGTATCAGTTTCAAATTTGCAAGCTTGCAAATTTATTCTACAATACTATTGAATTTTAGTTCATATCTAATACATAATATACGAATATAACTACAGCAGTTGAATTTTTTTTATTTAAATTTAATATCCATTTCATATTGACATATTTTTGCGAAAATAAATCAATATGAAATCTGTTTTTTTAAATTTATACTTATAAAATGTTATTTAAGCATTCTCAGGGAAAGAAAATATTGATGAAATAAATATTTAGCTTGAAATCTTCTCATTGATTTGAAAGTGATGTTTGTGCTATAATTCTCATGATACTTTGAGTGACTATAAAATCATTAAAATTAAATACTTTAATTTGATAGAAAATTTAAAATATTTGAGGTGTTTTACTACGTAAAACTGTATTGACAGGCGTCAGTGAAGAATAAAGTTTATAGTCTAATAATCAAAATAATACATCCACAAATTTTACCATAAAATTCACACAGTTCTCATTGTTTTTACACAAAATAAGCCAATAAATACGTCATTCTGGCTTGACTTCATATGAAATGTAATGTTAGACTCTCACGATATCGCAAGATTCTTCTACGTCTGACAGAAAAAACATCTGTGTGTACAGAAATATTACACTGAAAAAATTATAAATCTGTGCATGAGGATGTATGACATTAAGGTGGAATACTTATATAGACTTTCGGCCAATCGATCGATCGTTAGAACTTCATATATATCTTATACAAGAATCGATTGTGCGTTAACGAACAGACATAAAAAACGTGAACTTCTACAATATGTCAAATTTTGATTGTCAAAGAGTTAAACATGCATAATATTACATGATTTATGCCTAGAAATTACATATAAAAAAAATGGCCAATATATGTAAAAATAAGATCTATAACACTGCAAATATTCACATCACATATTTTTTTTTTCTGTGTATAAGACTATGAACCGCTGGTCAAAAGGGGGATGAGAAGAATTAGAAGCGAAATAAATGTTTGTGGGAGATTGTTTTTAAAATAACAGATAATATGTTCCGGACTATTGGGTTCTCTAGTCAAGAAGGATGACAAAGAGTTTGAGCACCTAATTGGCGTCAACTTTGGTGTCGCGATAAATGTTGATGTAGTTCAAGCGTGAACCAAAAGCTCACTTTTGGTGCAACAGTTAACTGCATTTTTAAAAGTTACTCAAGTGATGCCTCATTGAATGTAACCTCGTAAACAACAAAAGTATTGTATTATCCATTGACGCGTATATTTTACATTCTTTTCATTGAAGGAACTGACCAAGTAAAATTTATTATGTAGTAGAACTTAACTAATTTCTAATTTATTATGTAGTATACAATTACAATAGTAATATTTTTATCATCCTATTTAAAAAAAAGTCAACAATTAAAGTCATGCATTAAAGGTAAATTAATCTTTTTTTTTATAACTATATATAATTATATATTGCATATATAATATATGTGTGATTTATGCCCTAGTAAATTCTTTTATGTAATTTCAACAATGTATTCATTCATTACAATTAGTAAAATGATTGAAATTTAGTTCGTGGTCCTGAATTTCAAACTAACATACTTCAATGATTTTTATTGTTTGATTGTTATTACTTACGATAGTATAATTTACAGAAGCGGATGTGTCGTGCTATATAGCCCTATAAAGCAAACTGCATTGGCCGATTTTTGTTTCTGCGTTGATTTGACCACCATACAATATTATAAACTATAAATAATATTCGCCCATATCCCTAAGCACTTTCGAACCCACTATTTTACTTCATAGTTCGCAAGGTCAATTCTAAAATTTATTTCATATTTACTAAATACTAAATCTTGGAATTTGATTTGTTGAATAAAAGTTATAAAATATGACAAAAGTTGTGCTGCAAAATTACAGCTATTTAATTGATGAGGAGTTTGGTTAAAAATATTTTATATAACAATTATATAATATATTGTTTTTTTATAGCATTGTTGTATTAATTAATATTTTATACTTTGAAATAACACAGAAAATTATTTCATAGCTGTAAAAAAATATAATATCAATTTAATAATAAAACTATTTTATAATTCATATTTCGATATTTTTGATAAGTTCAGTCCGTTCAAATTTTCTGCACTAGTTAAAAAAGTATTTACTTATAACAGCAAATAAAATGTAATTATGATAATATATAAATACCGCTAAACATTATTTCTATTGTTGTAATATCTCTTATCATTATTAACACCATTTCGTTATAATTAAAAACACGAGCAAGCCAAGCATCACAAATTGAGTTATATCATCTTTACACATTACATTTTTATAATGAAGAGTGCAGCATACCGCTAGTACACAGGAGTGACAAATTAATCCTAATTTTACGGTACGCCAGTTTTAATTATTTCATTGTTATATCTTAACTTCATATAATAAGATCATACGTAATATAATTCATTACTGTATGTGCTTTGAACACTAAATTTAATTATTTGAAATTTAGCGTATGATAATACAAATTACAAAAATTGAACTCATAAAATTCTTTCATTATACTTAATTATATAAATTACTATCTAAACAAATTAATTACAATCGTGAATAATGAAATTATTACAATTTCATAAAATAAATTTACAAATTTATCCAAAAATTAAATTTGAATTTGATTTCATGCTTATTAAAACATATGCAAATACGAAAGTTTAATACAAAAAAATTTAACCCTAAAATTTAAAAAAAAAGTAAAATAAAATTCTTACCTTAAATTAATGATGCACTATTATTCTTGTATCCTATTTACCGAAGAGGGTTGTAATTTTAATTAATTAAGGGTTGTTTAATTACAATAAAAATATTAAAAAAGTAGGCGTTTGAAGATGTACAAGAGAGCTAGATGATGAGACAGTGCGGTCCGTTTGGATGTCGAGAAGAGTATGAGCTGCCGTGAGTAGCCCTCTCAGCTTTTTGTAGGAGCTAGCACACGTAACGGCAGGCTTCGCGCGCGCCACTCGGAGGAGTCTGGTGGTAGAGGGGGAGTAGTGGGAGTAGTACCTGCAGGATGACACAGAACTAGAGCAACTTTCCTCCTCGTCAGCTACCTTGATATCCACCTCAATGTCGAGGACACACTTGCATGTCTGGCTGCATTGTATGCACGCACATCATCAAACGTGATGTAAAACTCCTTTTAGTTTTATATTGTTATCATATTTTTTTTGAAGCGATCATTGTCGTGATAAATCTAGACTAATGATGCATTTATCTGTGACAAAATACGTGACTCAAGTATATAGCTTTTTTATGCATAATTTATGTATAGTTTTTTTTATACATATATATGAAATTCAATGTAATTAGAATACATGAAGGAAGTTTTGCTATTTTTTGCTATAACCTTCAAGATGTCACAAAGTCGCTCAAGTTTAAGTTTGATAAAAAAAAAAAAAAACTTTTTGTCATTGTATCAACCACAAGGATTTGGCATGACAACTTTGTTATTAAAGTATCAATTTCTGAATCAGGTGCTGCACGTTTTTTTTTTTTTTTTTTTTTTTTTGTCAATGTCTAATATAATACATATATGATTTAAAGAAGAGAATCTCTTTTTCACTTTTTGAGGTCATGATAAAATTAGGTTTCCCATGGTGTTCATATAGGCATCTAATTGCTTACTTTTTTATGTATACTATTTTTGCGAATCCTTGAAAAAAAAGGGCCTCCAGTTCTCACACGTAAAGTACAACAACTCAATTTCTCAAGCTTTACTTTATAATTCCTTTCTTATAATACTTGCAATGACTAACAATTTACCTATTAAACTTCCCTTCTGATTATCATTATCCTTCAATGGTAATTATAAAATGAAAGGAAATTAAATAACTGTCTCATGGGTGTGTCTGCTTTGTAGGCAATAAAACAGCTAGTTAATTAGCTGTAATTAAGCACATCTATACTGGGGTTGTAACAACATTGAAAACACATAAAATAGTTTTCAAAAATAAAATTTATACTGACGTTAAATATCGTAAAATATATGATCGAGTGTCAGTAATCTTTCCACCATCACACTATAGCTGTCAGGGTTATTAAATTATAAGTGTGCACTTACTTATGTGATTACATAGTTTGCTAGTTGAGCAAGCACTTTTATTTTATTTGAAATATCTCTCTTTGGTAAAGTTAACAAAAAATATAAAGTGTGAACAGTTGGTAGTAATTTGTATTAAGGTCTTGAACGTAGATATATCATACGAGTGCTATATATATATTAATATAATATAATATTTTTCTACATGCATCAATTTATCAGGAATGATTTAAGATAAAGATTTCATATGATGTCACACACACATAAAATAATTAAATTTAATTTTATATTACCAACTTCGTAATTTTCGAATCTTCGTATGCTCTTTATCCAGTATAATATATATTCATATTTTTTAATTTGTTTATCTTTTGTATTAAATTTATTTTTGTGCTGTATTTTTTTTTCCACGTCGTATTTATTGTCGTGCTTAAAATGATTGGTGGTAAAAGAGCATTAAATTTATAAATACATTGTTATTGTAATATTAAGAGTTTACTTACAAATTACTGTTTAATTTCATTAAATGTATAAATATCGCAAAACGGCGTTAAAATAATCGTTTATTTTACTTTATATATTTTTTTAAATTTGATTGTTAAGTATTATAGTGTTAAGGTAGAGATAATACGGATCAGCTGGCCCAATGCTAAAAAAATCCCATTCATAAAAATTATGAAAAAAATTTAAAATGTTCTCCTCTACATCCCCTATCAGTAGGTAAAATATCAGGTATACAAAAACGAGCTAGTTTTCGAGTTATTAATTTTTAAAGTTGGCCAATTTAACATGGAAGTTCCATTTCTCCATGTTAAATTGGTCAACTTTAAAAATTAATAACTCGAAAACTAGCTCGTTTTTGTATACCTGATATTTTACCTACTGATAGGGGATGTAGAGGAGAACACTTTAAATTTTTTTCATAATTTTTATGAATGGGATTTTTTTAGCATTGGGCCAGCTGATCTGTATTATCCCTTTTCATTAGTTTGATTGTTGAGCAGTTTGCAGCATATTATAAAGCACAATCGTTTTTAAAACAATGTTATCGCCTCAAAATGGATTAGAATTGACCTGAAAAAAATTAGACTGGGCTTTTTAACCTTAAAGTTTAATGATAACCCGAATACAAAATTTTTTGTTGTCAATTCTAAGGATAGATGATATAAAATATACAAGAATAATTTTTAGATTTTACAAAAAGATTACGTTCTTTGTTTTGTACATTCATCCAAAAAGAGATCCTTTCATATCTTTTGACAATTGTTGTTAAAGTTTGTTGGTCTTAAAGAGCCATTCTTATAAAATTCATTGTTCAAAACTCAATCAATTATTCATTAAATAACTTGAACTTGCGCATGATTTTTACGTTGCTTGTTTTAAAAAAAAAATACACTTCAGGACAGCAGGAACATTAACCCCTGATATGTTTGCGGAAGATGTTACATAGTCTGTATGTACACTTATCGTCTCTGCAAAGCTCCATTTCGCAGCCTTGTTAATCTCCATTGTGACATACTCACAGAGGATGGTGATTAACAAGGCTGCAAAGGGAACTTTTCAGAAGGGACGACTGTACTTTGAACCTTTTATTATGAGGGGATGGAGTTAACGAATGGGCACTTTCTTATCTTCTATAAAATAATAAATCTGCATGCTTGTCTCTTGGAGCTGCAGCAGTGCCCTCAAATTAGACGGGAGTAAATTTCGTACTGTCCCGAGTTGTCACTCATTTTTATAAGACATTTTTATATTCTTATTAGTATAAGGATTATTCGTAGTAAATAACTTAATCAAATCGTGCAAAGGGTATTCATACTAAATATTTTTTAATTTACTTTTCAGACTTTTACCTTTGCACTCTTTGCAGGTGTTTGATGAAATCTTTCTGTGTGTATTTGCGATAATCACCTACAATTAGTGTTCATGCACGTCACTATCACTTAATTATACACACATCACGAGCTTTCAAAAGAGTCAACCGCTCTCTTCTTCAGGTGATCTTAGGTGATCAGGTGATCTGAGTCTCAGATCACCTGAGGAAGAGAGCGGTTAATTCTTGAAAGCTCATTACGTGTGTAGAAGTGATGGTGACGTGCATGAACACTAACGTAAGTGATTATCGCAACTACACACAGAAGGATTACATCAAACACCGGCAAAGGTAAAAGTCCGAAAAGTGAATTAAAAAAGGATTAAATTCTGAACAGAATAAGACCTTTATTGATTAATCTAATTAATTTTGGAAACAATTAACCAATACATGTGTTCGCCGTTATGTCCTTTTCCTCCTACAAAATTAAAATTTTTACCTATTATTCACTTTTTAGTGTTATATTATAGAGACAGTCTAAAAATATTAATTTCCAATGTCTTGCGTAAAACTGTAAAGTTTAAAAATAGAATTTAAAAATCAAGAGTTATAACACTTATACCATATGTCGATTTCGTTCATTAAATTTCGATTAATTGGCAACAGTAAACGCAGCAAGAGCATTGATCTGTGTGATATGTGTGGTAGGAAGTCTGAAGAGAGCTATTCGTGGTAACTCTCAATCAATGGTAAATAATTACATTGTGTTAATTAAATAACTGAACAAAGTACTCGCAAAAAAACAGAGAGAGTGGCATGAGAAAGTAAAAAAAAAAGAGTATCTTATTTATCGTATAACCTCAGATTGAAGTTCACACTTGAAAGTAAAATATAATTGGAATTTAACCCGTGATTAATTTATTACTGAATCTGATAGATTGAAAATACTTGATTTAAAAATTTTGCTTGGTAGTTCTCTGATATATATTTTACAAGGTGACATTATAATAATGCATTATAAATTATAACATAATAAAATTATATTATTCATGAATTTCTTAATTTAATTTATCCTATCAGAAGTAAGAAGATGTGTAAGCTGTAGATTATAATAGGATATCTCACTTTAAATTTTGAAATTAACATGGGCAATATAGGAGCTTTCCGTAAACAAATTTCAATTTTTGTTAGATAGTAACATTATAATACCTTATATATGTTCGGGCCTTGCATGAATTCTACAATTATTGTTATTGTTTATACTAATTGTTAGTATAACTTTCATATCTATTAAATGAAACGATTTAATTATGTTGTATAAAATAAAATATTAATTTTACATTATAGGTTACGGTAAATTTCTTATTAAAAAATGAGCAAACATTTTAATACTATAAAAAAATAGATTCACGCTTCCATTAACTTTAAATAAAAAAATAGACAATGCTCTAAATTTTTATGACACTTTAATCAATTGGAAGGACACGAAAAAATATTATTTTATATTTCTACAGTCTTTTGTTTTTGTTTTCACGCGGTGCGCTCTAAATAATTGCTTGTCGCGCGCGGTGTTTTTGTCACACACATTTTCCGCTGTCGTGCGTTCATCTCTCTTCTCTCCAGCACGCACGCGACTTGAATGTACTTGACGACTTGAAATTGTACGTATAGTATGTAGCGATCTAATTCTTGCCGCATCTGGCTCAACTACAAGTACTGCAAGTAAATCTCAATAATCTCATCCATGTTAATGGCATACTTTTATTATTAACGCATATGTTAATATATGAATAGTAAAAATCTCTACAACATTGTAAACAACACTGTATATGTATATATTAAGCCGGTATTACACGATACAATTTTTCTAACTATTGCATATAATTTTTCCTTACAAGAAAACTTGAACGTCATTTGTTTGTGTGGAGGTGAAATTTTCTTGCAAGAAAAAATTGTATGCAAAATTTTATGGTGTAATACAGGCTTTTAAAGCTAACACTGCATGTCTGTAAAGATTCTCAAAGATATCTTTCAATGTTTCAACATATCCTGATCAGCTGACCACCATGAACATTGATTGCCCTAATAAGTGTGACATTTTGAAGGGTGCTTTTTGGTTTGCCTTTAAAAGTATTAAACGTCCTTGTGTCGTCAAACCATTGTCCATGGCATGTATTAAAGCTGATGGGTACTACGTAATTTCTTAAAGTTAAATTAAAAATTAAAAGACACATGATATGAATGTTGAATCAATCTACATACACCTTCTAGATTAGTTTAAAAGCATTAAATTTCATTGTGGTATTGAACATTTCAATTAATTTGTTTTCATAACATGCAGTTCACATTTGATTTTTGGGAGCAATTGATCAAAACTATTAAAACAAAAACATAAAAATGTTAAATTAAAAGGCTACGTAACCTTTAATTTTTCATTAATTAATGGTGAAAAATTCTTAGATTAAATTATTTGTTTTTATTTTGCGTTAAAATTTTAATTCTAAAAATAAATAACATAATTTTTTTGTCAACACGCACATATACGCCGAGAAAAGTAACGAAAGTAAATAAAGTATAACAGTCGTGCAGTTATTAATTATTGCATTACTTGCGATACCAGGATATGTGTAACTTGTCATACGTATATACTACTTGTTGTTTCATTTTATAGGTCACCGGGGTGAAGCGTTGTCAGTGTCAGACAACTTGTGAAATAAAAAAGTATGAAGATATAAAAATAAATAAATCACGACATGAAACGGAACAATGATAGTTCAAAATTTATCAATTTTCTTCTTAAAATAATAGCTCACCACCACACATATTCTTTATATGTAGGCTAAGTTCTCACAGGATGTATTTCTGATTTCAAATTGAATAAAGTTAGAGAAATTTCTATTTGCAAATCTTATAATCTAAGCCAATATTAATAATATGATCATTATATTATAGTTATGGGATATAGGTCACATTTTTGTAATAGACAAATGTCATGCCATATGCATACTTGCCATATAAAACTATACGATTTATTGATATATTATATATAGATGAGAATTGTATAGTGAAGAATCACGTGATTATATAGTCCAGGTTTTGTGCATGGATAGTTCTATTAAAGTCACGTATACACGAGAAATAACATTGGTCTAAAAATATAATAATATGCATGCAGTTTATTTAATATTTAGTTTGCATCTATATGACTTGAAAATTAGGTAAAATTATTGTCAAGCTGTTGTTATGGTTTCCTCTAAAATAGCAAAAATGCACTTGACCAATCAGAGTACAGGGATGACTTTATGATTATGGGACATCAAAATTTTATATATTTTTAACTTCATGGATCATTAAAAAACAGATAGAAAAAAATACAGGTAAAGAAGGGTGAGAAGTGGTAGGGGATTGTCTTCAAAATCTTAATATCAAAATTAAAGCGGGGCTCCATTCAAGAAACCAAGAATTTTCCATGTTCAATACCATAATATTATAAAGTATAATATGAAGATTCAATTAATTTATTCAACCACTGGTGGTTATACAAGTACAGCATTGATCACGTTAATATTGCACCTTGGTTTGTTCTTCTTCAATTTTTGTTAACACAATTTAAATTAATTTCTCCCTTAAATTCGAGGTAAAAATGGTATGTACATCATAAAGAAAAATTTACGATGCAAAAATCGAGATCTTCTTTCTATCCATATAATTTATTTTTATAGAAAAAAAAATTTAATGTAGGTTGTTCATTCATGTAAATACTTCTCAGAATAGAGAAATTCAATGTGTATATCAAAGAAGAACATGCATGGGAACTCGGCTATGATATATTTGAGTGTATTCTCACCCAAATTATACCGTCATATATAACTGCATGGGATGATCACGTCATGCAGCTGCATCTAGTGTATCATTATCATCAAATTCTCAGCTTGAATGTAAACAATAGTGTCAACATGTTGACGATAATTGTACTAGCATTAGAAAACTGCATTTAATTATAGTCTAATTTTAGTTTATTTAATTATAAAACAAAATTAATGTTAACTAAGTCAAATTAAAAAAATATGTCTTCTCAGGATTTATATATATTAAGGCTGATCTTTCAGGAGAAAAATACTAACATTAAATTAACAAAAAAGAAAATAAGAGCAAATTTTAAACATAATTATAACACTTCGAAATGTTTTTGACAAGTATTCATTAAGAGGAAGGATGTATAAAATGTAAATGCTTTGTTTATATACTTCTGAATATTTAGCTGTTTATTTATACATTATTTATTTATTTTTGCATTTTTTTATAAAATATATTTTTATTTAATTAAAAATTTATTAGTGTGCAAAAAAGAAAAGAATACATCATGATGGATTTTCTTTTTATGAATGTTGAAATCATGTTTTAGAGAATTTAGAGATTTAGAGAATTTAGAGAAATAGCCAAATCTTATCGAAACAAATTAGTGTATCTAAAATAAAAGTGGAATTTCATGTTTATATTGTATTTTATCGTTGCTCTTTGCTAATTTAATTTAACACCAACTTTCTGAATAAAAATTAATGTTATAGTACTGAAAATATAGTTTGCGAACCATTTAAAATTATTAGGTCAAAATAATGGTCTTACGTGTAAAAATAATGGAACGTTAATACATTTTGACCTGTAACTATTATGGTCAGCTTCAAATTTTCATTTCTCTTTTTATATTATAAATATATTTAACATGTTATCATCTTTAAATATATAATAATATGTTCTGAATTTTAAATTGCATAAATATTTTTAATGCCTTCATTTGTATAAATTGCTATATTAACTGTAACAATAAATTAATTCATTGCAAATGTTGTTCTATAAACCTAAATTATTTTTATATGCTTAATTTATATATAAAAAAATATTAAAAGTCAAGGTAAATTATAATATTAGTAACATATAATTTACATTTGCATTAATGTATTTTCTTTTATTCATTTATATAAAAGGAAGTCTGTTTGAGGATGTAGACACAGCATAATTTTAGTGTATTATTATTTACATTACATATATTAATTCAAAATAAAGTAATTATTGGGGTGTGATTGAATTAATTATAGCATTAAGTTCATATTAAGAGAGCAAAAGTTATATTTATAATGTAGGTTGAATGTTACGGTGCGTGAACTGTGCAGCATTTGTTTTGTTGCTTCTCATTATATCCTGCTGATCGTTCCAAACTGCTCCTGCTGACTTAGTGGGTGGATGCTGGCTACCTAGCATATAAGATAATATCTTTAAATAATGTACTGTTTTTTATTCTGACCCTGATTTTAACTGCATGATAATAATAATATAATAATAAAAAAATAGTACCAAATAATCACGTACGTACATAACGAAATGTTCACGTATAATATAATAAAATTAGATAATTCTTTTTCTTTTGTAATTTTATACATGAAAAGTTAATTCTCAATTATTTAAAAAAAAATCACGAGCTATATAGAATTAAACTGTTATACTTTAAGTGAAAAAAATAAGGCCTCTTTTAAAAGTATTCCTGATTCCATTGTCAGCAATGGGTGATTGTTCGTTAAGTTTAACATTTTTTTTTAATAAAGGACAATCGTTTGCCCTGAAACGCGTGGTAGGTCAAATCGCTTATTCTTATATCTTGATGTGTTAAAAATAATTAAATAAAAATTTGTACATTAAATTTTAAAATTAATAAAACATAATTCAATAAACTTTTCTTGTTTTTAAAAATGCATATTATAATAAAGTAGAACTTAATTTATAATTTACTTCCTCTTTGTAATATATTTTTATTATTATTGAGAATATTTTCTATATATATATGCATGCTCCCATTTTCTTCTATACCACACTTTAAGAGTATATATATATGCATTTATTTTCTCTTTATATTACTCTACATGAGAGGATCATGTATGCATATAAAAAGGTCATGTGAAGATACTTTATATATCAGTTTCATATTTGTATGTAATCTTCACCTTTAATGTGGTTTTAACTTTTTGTGTGAAGTGCAAGCCAGCTATGTGTACTAGATAAGCACAAAATAATAACAATAATAAACAACAACATAAAAGTACATCGATCATATATTGTGTGTAGTATATAAATATATATAGCAAAGTACTTCATATATATGTTAAAATATGTTAAAACGTATATAGTGTACTCAAAGTAGAATATATTTTACTGCATACTATATATCTTATGAAGTTTCTTAGAGTCATGTTTTGTTATAGACAAAAAAGAAGGAAAGTAAAGAAAATATTTTATATCAAGTGCAATTTTGTGAAACTTTTAATATTTTAATTTCTTCAAGTGATGAGAGATTAATTAAAGGTGAGTTAAGATGAAAGAAGATGGCAGTTCAGGTCCAGAGGTTCATATTTCCATACATATTTTTTTTTATCTGGTTTGTGTGAGACTACAGCCATTTTTTAGGACCATGGTTCATCACGAAGCGTCGTAACGAAGATACGAAGAATGCCTTATGGTGTGTTCATTGTCATAGACTCTTATATATAGTAAATTCCAAGCCTGAAGCGCAAATTAACTTAAAACTTAAGCATAATTAAAGAGAAACAAACATTGAAAGAGGAGGGAGGGAATAATTAAGTGCAGTGTGAAATTATACATTTATAATTATATACAATTTGCATGTAAACTTATGAAAAACCCCAGAGGTTATTTCACTATGCATGCGATCGAAAGAGCAATAAAAAATAATTTTTTTTTTTATTATTCGAACATTGGGTTGTACCAAACATTGATCATGTCAAAATACTTCACTTCCATCTATATAGTTAATATCTGATTTTACTTAATAATATACTCCTTATTTACTATTTTTTTTTTTTTAATATGCGCATATTTTTTAAAGAATTTTGGATGTTTATATTTCTTAGGTTAATAAGGTTATTAATTAGGTTAATAACATAGATCTAAAGTATAAAATATAATATATATATATATATATATATATATATATATATATATATATATATATATATATATATATATATATATATATATATATATATAATTATATATATAAAAGTATAGTTGAAAGATGCATGGGTTCAGTTATAAAATTTACCTTTATTTCTGAAAAACATGAAAAAACATAGTTACATGAGCGTAAATTTTTATTTAATCAAAACTCAATTTAAATTTGTGCAATATTAGAAAAATGTAAAGTCCGGTTTGTCAGAAAAAAAAATATAATTATATTCCACGGATCATGAAAGTTAAAACAAGAAAAGGTAATAAAACTTTATTCATTGAAGCTTGCCAAGTTATACATGTAAGAAGTAATAAAATTAAATGTAGTCCTACCGTAACATTTTATACGGTATTAATAAATAAAATTTAATTTAAAATCAATTTTAAATTAATTTATTTTTACAATCTAATGAAGTATATTGATAAAGTAATAAGAAATATTTAAAAAATAATAAAAAATAAATGAATCGATACAAAATCAATTAAATTAGATAGGCCTACTTAAAATCATGATTATGTTACTTTAATTATTGTGTTAATAACTATATTATTTTTTATATACTTAATACACAATGATAATAATATAACCGTTTTGCTTTCTAGCTTCATTAGCAATAGACATTAGTGACGCGACACCCCCGCTGTTGATTAGCTGCTCCTGCTGTTGATTAGTGCAGGTGGAGAGAAGAGACAACAATGTCAACAATCAGACGCACCGTTCCGATCTGGGCCAGCCACCGGATGAGGAGCTTGCACGTTCTGGGCTGTGATTATCGCGCGCTGACACAGACGGTTTAGCACCTCGCCCCGGGGAGAAACGTATGCAGGACAATGAATTAACTGCAATGCAGATTCATGGGCGTTTAGAGGCGATTGTTGTCCCAAAAAGGTCCTCAAATGTGTAAGGTACACCAAGTCTCCCCTTTAAATTAAATTTGTGGGGTTACAGCACCCCTTTCAAAACCATGGCAAGGGTTGGGTTCGCGCTTGCATGTTAGAACTGATCGATCGAACTGATATAATATTTACTGCATAATATCTGACATTGTAATAATTAAGTTAAAGTTTCTATGATACAATTAAAAATAATCCATAGTTCCATACGTATCACTGTAATGTTTGTATATTGTTTAGAGGTGCATTATTTTATGAGCATTAAATTTTTCAGCACTATAAATATTTGGCAGCATCGAAATCGAAAGCAATGTGTATGCGTGTGTGGGTCCACGTCAAGGTATAGTATAGACTAAAGAAAGTTCTGCTACAGGTGAAGTCAGTATAAAACATTTATTTAATCAATTTTTTTAGTCTTTATGATAAATTATGATGTATATTATATTATAGCAGTTTTTATTGATGAGGATAAATTTAATCATGACGATCGACGCATCAAAATCAAGGATTTCAAACTTATTTCAAACTCTTGCTTCCAAAATTGTTTTGCTCATTTATAAATTTACAACCATTATGATTCATAATAATTATTAAGTCGTGTGCTTTTATGATTTGTAATAGGATATATATAATATTATTATATGTATGAATCATAATAACCATAAAACCATAAAAAATATCGTAGTTAAAAACTGACTATATAGACTATATTAAAAATGATTTGAAAAATAACAAGGTACGATTTGCAGAATGTTGTATTTTCAAAATGTTTTCATTTTATGACAAAATCACTACTGAGCTGAATTGATATTGCAATTTAGCGTGGATTTAGGGTGAACTGGTGGAGCGCTGAAGTTCCCCTTGTATTTCATTATTAACATTGACTTTATACCAGCCGCATCCAACGTTTTTCAGCCCCCCTCCCCCTCACTATTTTTTATTTTTTTGTGCATCCGCGCTCGCAATCTGTCAATACCATTATTTCTACTAACCCACATATTATAGGTAAGAGAGCAACACAGGAGGAGAGAGTGTCAGTTTTATATTGCCGATATTCCGTGCCACCGCATGCAGGCTATACTGCTGCTGGCCATAAGCTGCGGCCGCCCGCGCACGCCTTACCTGTGCAGAGCGCGCGACCGAGCGTGCAACAACGGCACACATCAAACATACCCCCTAAAATATACTTTTTTTTTCGTGTCTAATTACACTATATAACGAATCATTAAACAGAAGAAACTTTCATTTATCTTTAAACTTTTTATACAGTATAAAAAAATTGGTTCTAACTAATTAAACATGAATTTTATATAAATATAAAATAAAATTTTCAACATGTTTATAATTATACGTTTGTTAAGCATTGCCATGCATGCAAGGTCAATTTGTTTATATATATTGGAAGATAATTACTATTTACAAGAAAGTGTAAATACATTAGTATGAAAGTAGTGCAGCACCACCAACTTCTTCTTGTATTCTTGCATCCGTTTTTCTTAGTACCAATGCTTGAATCATCTTGACCCCCATATGTGAATCAACAAATGCGACAATAAGATGTAAAGATAACAGTAACACTGTTTCTCCAACACTTGTTTTGTTAAGCTTCCTTTACAACGATGTATTGAGGAGTCAGGATGAGATTGGCTATTTATTCCGCAATTGCCCCACCCCCTTTTTTTCAAAAGAAAAAAATTAAACAACAAGCCTGGGGGGTCTTCAAATAGCATAAATAACAACACTCCTAATTAAAAGTATTAAAACTAAGACAGTCTTAGTCGTCGTCTTAGTTGTAAGTCAGTTTTAGGATAAGTTTAAGTTAATTTTAAAATAATACGATAACTCGCAGTACACGTTTTCAGTCTGTGACGGTCACCATAGTCAAAGACGCAAAGCCGGAATGTCCAATTTAGGGGCGTCCTCGGACACGCGTCACCAATGTCCTGCGCTTCCAGTGGGAGATGAGAGAAGGTCAGCTGCCCGGCACCCTGTGCCCCGTCAGTCTGTGTACTGACGGGTTTGTATGCTCGTAGATTGGGGCTGGCACCAAACAGAAGGGTTGGTGCACTTATCTCTTGAACTCGACTGTAGCAATGAGAGACTCAATCTCGCAACTGCGCGAGGTGAGAGCGGGTCGCTTCAGGAAGGCAAGTCCCAGAGAGAGCGGTGCTCACGCGCAAGAGACATGTGATACTCTCGTCATTATACACTAGATAAGTCAGAGTTGACAGCAGCACGTCAAATACATACCTTTTTTCTGGTGATATCACAAGTTATTTATAAAAAATGTAATCTTTAATCTGTAAAAAAGCAATGTAAAGTAGTGTTTTCATGCTAAGATTGCTAAGTATCCCCACAATATGATTTCAAAACGAAAAGGCATATTAATCATAGAGAATTTTTCCAATTTTTTATTAAATCCAATGACTTATTAACACAATTAACTTATTTTATCATGTTGTATTAATATTTATATATGAAAATACCTTTCACTTTATTATTATATAGAAATTAATGAGTTGTTATTATTTATCAATTTAACTTTAATTTGATTTATTTTGAACACAGTTGAAATTCACAAAAACCGTAATTTAATTTGACACAAAAATTAAGCCATCAAGATAAAGCCTCTGTCATCACATATAATAACAAGACAGCGCGGTTTTTGTCTAACTTATTAGTATTCCTCGTTTCAAGAGAAAAACAGTGGGTCATATTATTTTTGTGGTCAAGTATGCAAATTTTGAGATTATTTTTTTACATATAAAGGAACGAAAACAAAAAGCAATACAAAGACAATGAGCAGAATAAATCCCTCATTAATTAAAACAGAAAAAGGCACATGAAGATATGCAAGAACAATGTCACCTTTACTGTTGTGTACGTAGACCTACTAAACATATGACACATTTTTTTTTTTAATTCAGCCTACATAATTCTGTTAACTTATTTGTTTAAAATTGTTATTTTTTTTTAAATTAGTATAATAATCTTCATAAAATGTGTTTGTTTATTTTTTTGCTTAGGGCTTCAAATTGAATGCAATTTCCAGTGTCTCTCGGCGCCGATTTCTAAGTTTACTTTACCACAACGACGTGTGGAATATAATATAGCTTATAAATATAGCAGGAGGCGTCAGGAAATCGCAAGGAAAAAGTGAACAATAATGGTTTTATGAGCATCTTGAGGGTTTCGTGACCGACTTTTAGGCTCGCGTCATCAAAACAAAACACTCTCCAATCCGCATCCCGTCTTTGTTTGATGCGCCGTCATCGCTTCAGTCAAACGTGAAATTTCATCAAAATATCTAAAAAGTGTACTATACAGTAATTTTTCAAAAAATATGGGTCCACACTCTCTAAGTGGAGGTATACAGTTTAGATTTATACTAAACCGTACTATTTTTGTTTTATTGTGAAACAACAGCGAGAATGGAAAAAAAATATATATAGGACTGCGACCAAAACAATGCGGAAAATTAAAAATAGTTCATGGCTAATGGTTGTTAAAAAATACAAAACAAAAACATAGTGGCCATGCTGCATTGCATTTCAATGTCATGTGCATGCAGTTAAAAATATAATATAACATTTATATCAAGCGTGAATGGTGTATTAAAAAAATGTGCGGAAATGAAAAGAGTAAGTGATAAATTATAGTAATCAAGTACAATTTAATTTCATTTTTCTTTAAAAACTTACACTTAATATAATTAATAACATAAAATAATAAAGCATGGAATGACAATTTTTTGTAAATTTGCTTTTAGAGTAGAACTGGTAGAAGTAAGGAGTTCGAAATAATTTTAGACAGCTTATAAAACATTTCTATTATTTTTTTTTTATAAAAATTTTCTGGTAATATTTTATGACGTAATGAGTACATTGCGCTTGTCATTGCTCAACTATGACTTTTTTTTAATCATCTGTTTACGGACCACCCACCCACCCACCCCCGGCCGGCCAAGACCATCATGCAGTGCCGTTCAACGTGTGTCAATGTTTGATTAGCTAGCTAATTGAAATGCAAAACCTTTTAAGACAAGTTAAACGATCATTAAATAAACAGCGGAAAACATGTAAGCATAAATTAAATAAATGCAATTTCGTAATTAAAAATAATTAAAAAAAAAATGACATGCCCTTGACTTTTGCAAATTCGTAAAATTTCAATAAACTTTATCTGATTCGTAGAAAAGTAACAGTGCCATGTAATAAAAAAAAATACTGCTCAAAAGTTTAAGCAAATTACTTATTAAATTTTAGTAAAATAATATAATTATAATCTTAAAAAGAAAATGACTAAATATCCTCCTTCATGTTATTAAGTTACATGTTTGCAGAATATTTTTAAGTGATTCCAAGTATAATTATTAAATCCACTTAAATGATTTCAACAAGATAAATAAAATAAAAAACATACTATGCAACAAAAAATATCGGAAATACCAAAATAGTTTGCTTAATTAGAGTAATATATAGGTTATAATAATAATATTGTAAGACCTTGGCAAGGCCATCATGTAAGCGATAGCATGCAATAACATAGCACTCGAGGCTATAGCATGAAGACGTGCCTTCATAAAGGTAAATTTACATGAGAAACTTGATTTTGGAACACTTCTTGAAATCCGTGTTCTAAGCGAATTAGTGCTTTGCAAATTCTATATCGCACCTTGTGAAGTCGAAATCGCGATATTATATTCGAAAATTGAAATATTTGCGTGGTATCGCGTTGAAAAAAGAATGACATGTAATTACACCTTGAGAATCGTAAAAAGTTGCGTTAAGAATCGACACGGAGACAATCTCTTCCCTCTATGCAATAATGGTTAATTGTTGTCCGCACGAAGCTTGATGTGCCCGCATTTCTTCACATCAACAATGGGTCATTTCATGCATAAAATGAGGGGCAGTCGGCCGGCAAAGTTTAACTTGGCTATAACAAATCAAGTAACAAAAGTAATCGAAAGAAAGTTTAACACTGTAAGGAATATAATAACATAAGTTCCTTATTGTTAAAATCATGGTATGATATTTTAATATAATAATGTTATTATTGCATTACTATAACAATAAATATATAACAACTAGATTGAATTAAAATATTTTTACTTATAAAAATTATTATAATTTTCAATTTATAATAATGAAATAAACGTTTTATTAATTCTAATAATATTATATTGAATTTATTTCTATTAATAAGATTTCTCTAGTGTATAACAACAATAGAATTCAATGAGAAAATTGTGATTTCAGTTAACAGCTAGAAAGTCTGTGAGTTCCTCAATGTACTTGATGGTATGATTGATAATAAGTAATTACGGCACTTGAACACTCGTCAGCATGCAAGCGACTCGATCGGCCATGAAATCTGAACTGAAGACTGCACGAAAGGCAACGATTGCTCCAGATTGATTTCACATTTTCACGGTGAAATAATTACAATAAGATTATGTTCCATTCTATATATGGTTTAAAGCGTTTACCTGTTATTTAATAAGTATATACAACATGTGTGCATTAAGATCATTTTTATAAGCTGTGATAAAGTTTTTTTGATAGAGAGAACATGAACGCAAAGTTAATTGGTATATAAAAATGGTTTAAATCTATGCGTTGAACTAAATTTTATGCTGTATTGCAATAAAATCAAATACAATATTATTGTATACTAAATGTAATGACAGTTAATGTAAATTCCAACAAGTTGAAATAAATATATCTCATTTTAAAGTCATTCTATAAAATTAATACATCTAGATTTTTTTTTTGTGTTTTTACTTTTAAGACTTTTAAGCTTTTATTTCAATTGTTTTTAAAGTTTTTTTATTATTAAACTATCTAACAGAATTATACACAGTTCTCTTAAAGAAAAGCCCTATCGGTTGGAACTGAGTTACATCCAATTAATGTAATAAAAAATAAATATAGTAACCAGAGTAAAAATTCCTTAAAAATATTTTATTTTTACTATTTTTTTTTAATAGGTTTGAAGTTGTCAAGACTGCAAAATATCTTTTTTTGTGGAACAAAAGGTATGTGACTATATAATGCAAGAAATTCGTACACCCTTCAGGTGTAAAGACAACGCAAATACACTTACTCCTCGGAATGTATTATAATCCTTCTCCGAAATTTCATTTTTTTTTTTTAATTGAATTTAACCTGTAGTTTCATGGAACAAAATCAAATACAAAACATTTAGACTTTCTTGAGGTGTACAATATATTATTGCTTTTTTTGCATGTATAGCAATTTGTATAGTGGGTGGGACAACTTCCTTATTATACATTCATCGCTGTACAACTAATTTAAATAAAAATATAACTGTATTTGTATAATAATAAAAACTTGTGAAAATAATTTTGCTAATAGATTTTAAATTACCTTTTATTACAATTTTTATATAGAGAAAAAAAAATATCATTAATTAATTACAAAGTCCAAATAATAATATTTGTATTCAGTATTAATTTAATTCATGTTACCGTTAGTACTTTGGTTAATGACATATGTGCGTACTCTTCCGGATCTATTCTGAAGTGATCATGCTTGAAGCAAGAAGGAAAATAAAAAACTTATTTAAGTGTCATTGAATTATATAATGGATACAGTGGTATATTGTATAGAAAAGTAACAACAACGTACTAAAAGAAAAAAAAAAAATCAAAAGTATAAAGTAAAAGTACATTTTATTTGCTGAAAACAATTTTAAAAGTAAAATTTTCACATATTTTCTTGAAAAATAGTCTAGATAAAATTTTATTATATACAATTGTGGATAGTTATATTTTTATTATATAGAATTCAGTTTATAGAAATTCTTTTCCATCAATGTAATTTTATTTCTACAACAAAAGAAAGAGAAACATTTTTGAACAACGTTTTCCATGGCAGTGATATTGTCCAACAGTGTGTACGTACAGCGCAGCGTGATATTCTTTTGTCTGCAAAATAGGTTCTAATTATGATGATACGTTTTACTGCTGCTGCTCTGGTCAAAGCTCCCTCATTGCCTCTTATACAAGACTCTCTCTCTCTCTCTCATTCTCTCTCATCTAATGGACCACACACAGTTCCTTCCAGGTTAAATGCGCCTGAGAATCAAGTAAAAGTTGCTGCAATTTTTGATGACAGTATAACAAAACATTGACTATTACACAAAGCAATTATAATATAAGTAATAAAATCTTGAATCCTTGAGAAATTGTAAATTATACATCCAAGAACGTTATAATTAAATTTTTTTATGAAATATAATTATAATAACACTTGTCTGTTTTAATTCTCATTTAAATATTGATAAAAAATTAATGTTTTGTTAATTCACTCACTATGAAAAATGAATATATTTTAATGTTATTTTAATAAGCAATTAAATGGGTCAAGTTTTGTTAAAATGCTTGTTTGCAACTTTTTAGATAAAAATTATAACATTTTACAGAGCAAGAAAATTATTCCGTTTTCCTTTCTGCGTTTTATATATTTTTTTTCTTCAGTCCATTTTTTAAATTTATAAACACTATATTTAATTACGTCATAAACAATCCCTGTAATATTAAAATGTTATCAATGCATTGTATGAATTTAAAATTAAATTAAAATACTGTTCTATAGTATTACAAGGTGCTGACATATCATTAACTTAAGTGCTTTTAAATCTAATTTACATAAATATAAATTATATTATTATTAGTCTTTTATTAAACACAGAAAGTGTACATATTAACAGCACTAAATTATATAGTACACCACTAATATGCAAAATACATAACATTATATTTTTTAATCTAATTTTTATTTCTTTGTTAAAATTATGTAATATAAAAATAAAATCACTGTTTTAAAACAATGAAGTTGACCATTATTTAAAAACAATTATGGTAATTATGCAACATTTTTTTGTATTGTTTATAATCAACGATCTGGATTTTTATTTAAAAAACATAACAAAACAAAAAAAAATCCTAGTTTACTTTAAAAAATTATTTAAAATTATAATTAAAATTTTAAATATTTTATAATCTACTTTTTTATGCACTTAACCTTAATTATTAAAATTTTTGTTTATTTTAATTTTAATTTATATCTGTCAAGCTAACTTATGTGAAGACAATGCCGTGGCAAGTGCTACGTGACTAAGTAGTTAGCAAATGAACATTCTTAATTCTTTTCGATCTTCTTTGTGTTTTTTTAACAGTCGGCAGCAGGCCACTCTCATCTCGGCTTTTTGTCTGGGGGCTCCTTAATACAGTGTAGATGACGTTTGGCAAAGTAATCTGTGAAAACGATGCCTCCTCGAGAAATTCGACTCGACTGTCTGTGAAAGGTCTCCCTCCTACTCCGCCGGCACAGCTGATTTTATTTGCACTTTTTTTTTCCCATCCATCAAGGTCGAGGTTAAAGTGAGGTCACAATGTCACCATATTGTTTAAACTTGAAATTTTTTCCAGCTTTAATTTCTTTTTCGTGTAATATTTTTTTATAGGATGTAAAAAGTTTTTAACCTAAATAAAATTCTACTAATTTTAAAATTAACTTCTAAAATTATATTTTTAAAACAATGTGTTAACATATTTTGATATAATTTCTCAGAGAAAGTACATACAATTATAACCTACAATTATAACATTATATTTATATGAGAGTTGTTTGTATTTTAAGAGCAACTTTCTTACCTCATGCAGTTTTTCCGCTCCTTTCCGTATTTAAGTTCCAGCATAGCATTGCAGTCTAACTAAATTGGAATTCTCTTGAATTTGAGTACCTATATAGAAGTGGCCTTTCTGTTTGTGGTCCACTTTTTCAAAATTTTGGATAGGTTTGCAATGGAAAATTTTTAAACCTTTATTGACAGTCGAGTTTCCACCCCGGTTTTGTTGTGATAAAGCCATTTTTCAAAGCAAGTAGGTAATTTTTATCAATGCATAAATACAATTGTCTTGTTTTGCAGACTTTTGCAGCATCTCGTGAATGCACTTGCAGCGGTTCGTCACCAACTAGAGTGCGAATAATTTTTTGTAATGTGATTGAGCATGCTTCTGTACAGTTGAATGGACATTGCAGTGAATGGAGCGATGTATTTCATGGCATTTCACAGTCTTTTTATTTTTGCTTTGTGGGCCGTTACATTATCATTTTCATTCTATGTCATATTTTATAAAACAATTAAATTTTATGTTAACTCGTGTACCCCTGTGGCAAGATTCGAACGCACAACCTTCAAAATTAAATTAAAAATTTACGTGCTATTTGTACTTCATGTAGATTTTCAAAGAAATATAGTGATTTAATTGGTTCTTATAATTTGTTTCTTTCCTCCCTTATTAAATGATTATTTAATAATATATGATGTAATTCTCCATTAATTTAATAAATATCAACATATAGTAAGTCCATGAGACTAAGAATTACACTTACCTGTCATATCAGTTGTAAATGATAATTTATACATTATATTGTGGGTGGAGTGAAATTTAGTATAGGGTAAAGGTCAACTTGGCCCACTTTAAAATGTGAGAGTTTTAAATTAAACACGTCCACTGCAGTGACCGCCAAATATTTCCGCAATAAATATTTAAATTTTTATCCCATTAGAATTTGACAGTATTTTAATAGCCTTTTTTTTCAGAATAAGATATAATTTTGTTTTCAATTAATGTCCCTTCCGCGCCAATACGGAATCAATTTACTCTATAGCTCTTGGTATTGTTGGTTGGTTTGCTTATAATGCTCTCAACAAATAGTTCAAATAATTATGAAAATCTCTTTTTCTGGAGGCATCAAAACGTCAATCAGCTTGTAAAAAAAAACATTGGATTGAGAAAAATCTAAAATTAAACTGCAAGGAGGAAGTTGGCGTAAAATATCTTTATAAAAAAAAACAAAGATGCAGAAAAAAAGAAATATGTGAAATTATATAGAAAATAATGTTTTTAACAGTTGTAAGATTTTTCCTCAAAACGGTGGATTTCCCTCTTTAACATCATGGTCCGTTTTCTACAATTTTTTTGTTACTAACAAAAAGATAATTATCAATTTCTTTAATTGTTAGAAAAAACTGTTAAATCTGATTTCTTTATATCTGATCGAAATAGGAATCATCAACACACGCTTATATAAAATATATTTAATAGAGTTCCTAATTACGTCACTTTCTATAAAAATATCATTATTAGATTTATTAGGTATATAAAAGATATACATTTCATTTATATTGTTATACTTATAAAAAACATTTTATTTTTTTTTTTTTTTATATAAATTATAATGATATTGTAGTTGTATTTTTTTGTAACTTATTGCAGTGGAACATTTGGCCCAGAAAATTCACAATTTATAAAGTTGTAAAAGATATGTTTTTCTCTCTTTTTTTTATATTTTTCTTTGATAATGTAATATAATTTCTCACTTGTCAAGATTTTTAAATGTTAAATACAAAATTATGATGTTCAGGAAGGCTACTGGAAGATAGATAAGGTCGCGGAGAGAATATCCTGGCGTTTCGTCACAGTCCAGATAATTCCTGTCGGACCCACCGGCTTGCTGAGATGCTATGATACGAGATGACCATCTTAACACCGGACCGACTGGACCAGTACATCAGAGGCAGCAATTTTACGTTCTGCTTGACTGGAGAATGCGCGCCACTCCGAGACAACTTCTTGACTACTAGACGGTCCATTTACCACGCTTCAATAAACCAATTCATCAAATAATATATAATAATATATATTTTTCTTATTTTATAATAATAATTCTAGTTTAATAAAGTTATCATTTAAATATACATGATAAAAACATGATATTGTTACAATAAAATTTACCTTTTTTAAGTGTCCATGTTTTATTGTTATTTGTATATAATAATATACATTTATATGACTATACAAATATTGATGTATATAAACTATATAAGAACAGACCTACATTTTATCGAAGTAATTTTGTGAAAGTCTGCAACTTTTTTTACTTCTATGTACAGCGGGATTGCATAAATTACGTTAAAACTTAACTGAAAAATATGTGCTTATTTTATAAAATTTAACATTTTTTTTTTAATTTATAACGATAATGATCGTAGTTTATGGTAAGTAATTGTTTTGTTGTTGTTTTTTTTTTTCATCCTCTTAGGCAGTTCTTCCTTTTTGACTACAGATGATGATTATATATTTTACAAATTCTCAGTGTGGCACTAAAAATAAGCTTTCATGTCATCTAGATAAAAATTTATAAGATCTATTCTATTTTTAAACTATAATGTTATCTATATTTAATAACTGAAAGATGAGAATTGAAACTGTTCACATATAACTATATAGAAAGTGGTAGCAGCATGCATGTGTTACTTTTTTATTTTCATCTCTTATAATTAATTATTGTTTTCTATATACCTTGTGTGTGTTCTCCATTTTCAGAAGCTGCTTCCCATAAATCACATACTCCCACGCATTTACTTATAAATTATTACTAAAAAACCATGTTAAGTCATACTTGTAAAAAAAATATATCATTTATAAAAGCCATTATAATATCTTCTTATTTTTTTATTCATGTATACCAAAAAGGTTTTACATGTTATATAAGTTATAGTTTCTTTGAAATAAGTTCTTGTTATAATATCATATAAAAATACAGAAAAACGATGTATTAGATTACGGAGAAAAGAAGCTAAGTGGTCTCTGATAATGCTTAGTATATAGCGTCTATATAGTCAAGTATGTTTGGTAGTCTATTAACAAGGTATCGTTATTCAAAAAACTCAGCAGTGCATAACATTTATATAGAGTGTGTATGAAGCTTTCATCACAATAGGTAACTACGACAAAATAACAACAACGAAAGCAACAGGTAAATGTGGTAGCACTTTTTATAAGTGATTATAAAGTCAGATAGGGTAGTACTGTACCAGAAGGAGAATATGCAGATCATTATACTGCAGTATAGTGGACACGCCCAAAGTCGTTAACGTGCTGCATTACTGCACCATGCAGCTGCTAATGAGGATCATTTTTATTTTTATAAAATTAAAAAGTGTAAGTGTATCATTTACCTTATTTAGCTTATCGTAACAGTTTTTTTTTTCCTTATCGGATTTTATGTTACGTTTTAATTTTTACGTATTTTATGTAAAGAAAGTATGATACGATATAATTATAATTTAAATTTTCAGATGCAAAAATAGATAATTATTCTGATAAGAATAACTTATATTTTATCTCTGAACTAATCGGCGTAATCAGGTAAAAATTTCAGGAAGGTGGAGGGCGTTGATGTAATTGCATGGAATGGATTGAGGGTTGTAGGTATATGAAATGGGTGTGTGGGGGAAGGTGGACCCATCAATATATATTATTATGTTCTTTAAAGTTTCCTTATTTTGCAATTAATAGTCTCAAATGTTTTCAGTACCATTTTTCTAGTCCCAAGAATTGTAGAGTAGAAAATAATTAGAATTGCAAATGTTGAAGTGCAGCCTGAAAATATTTCAAACTAATTGTATTCAATTTCTTATTGATTCGGCCATTGACACTTCTTGTATTGAATTTCAAAGGCTTCTATACTACTTGTATTTGAAAGGTACGTAGATAATTAATTTAGCAGACATTTGAAGCAGTTTTATTTTCCTCCTCGCGTGTAACTCACAGGTCACCAACCTTATATAGAGTACTTTATGATCATATGTTTTGAATTAACTGTTGTGTTTGAAAGAGTTATTCAGTATACGTAATATAAAAATACAAAAACAAACTCTCACCATTTACTAAAACATTATATAATTATTCAAGTCACATTTTACAATTTCAAGTTTAAATTTATTTTGTTATACATAATTCTTGATCGTATATATAACGGCTACACGAGGTTCTATATGGTTACATGAGTTGTGCGTTTTCATTTATTGGCATATTGCCCTGCTGGCTATAAGCCACCTATAGAGAGTACTTATGGTTGAGAATAAACAATTGGCGTGACAAACGCTCGGGGTTCGAGTTCCGGGTGTGATGCGGGCGGGGCCTCCCCCCTCCCCCCCTGCGGTGACTCTAGGCGAGTGACCGACCGTCCAGTCGACGTCTCAGCGCGGGTCAGGGCGTGAGGAGACGACGTCGTCGAGAGATGAACGACCGCGGGGGTAGCTGCTGCTGCTGCTGCTGCTTGCGGCGGCGGCGGCGGTCATGGAGGCGATCCGGAGCATTCCACGCCCAGTACACTCTCGCCGCATCTCCCGCTGCCAAATACAAGAACGGATTCATATAATGTAGAGAGATCTGCAAAAGCCGACATCCAAGACTGCTGAGGGGGTAGACAGGGGGGCATTTAAATTTCCCTGGGAAAAGGACTTCCCCACTCCCAAATTAGTTGCGGTATTGAAAAAAAAAAAAAAAAATGCATAAAAAAAGAAAATGCAATTACGGAGCACAGAAATCATCTCCATTGATTTGTCGCAATTGAAGTCTCCGGTCTACATTGATGATGTAGAGCAGACGAGCGTCATTCATCAACTATAAGTTTTCAATTGATGCAATGAGACCAGATCTGATGCATGGCGCATGACTTAGTCGACAAGAGCTGTATACTGACGTATAATTATCCAGTATTATATTATTAGGATGATGTTTCAAATTTGGATTAAAATACGATCGAAAGCAAAACAAAACTCCACTTAAAGTTCCACTTTTATTTGTTAGTAGAATGAAATTAATTTTTTTATTGAAATTATATCGCTATTTTTCCTTATATTTTTTTAAATTTTAACTGTAAGACTTGAATTATCTTCCAGGTATGATATATACTTATGTTGAATAAAGAAGCCATTTGTATGATAACAAATTAATATTGATTCGATATAATAATGAGAAGGAAATGAACCAGTTAAATACGGTTCAAAATAAATTAAATTTTATGTGCTAGTGGGACTGGAATTTGACTGTAATTTGTTCAAGAAATAAATTTATGTTATTTGCACTATATGTATCCCACTTGTTTAAAAAAAATAGTTTCTATAAGTCAGTAAAAAACACATATAATTAGATCAAATCAAATAACAAAGAAAATAAATACAATTTGATTATAAAAAGTCATTATTTATATATACCATCAGCGAGTGACAAGTTGTATTTTAACATTAGAAAGAAAACTGCATTTCCAGTTCACTTCCAAATAAGGTATGGTAATAAAGATTGAATGAAAATCGCAATGTACTTACTACATTAAAACATTAATCACGCACTTGGTGGTGTTCTCGTTAACACGGTTCAAAGTTCAAGGGAATGTGTGTCGTTTTTATAGGCGTGGTATAAAAAATATTGGCACAACGGGATGGACTGTAACTTAAGCTGGATTAAAAAAATGATATCTATAATTCAGTTTTAAAAGAAGCTAAAAGCATTGGTTTCGATCCGAGTGCTATTTTTATGATAGTACATGGCTGATTTGTAGAAGGTCGGAAATAAATTTACGATCAGATTCAAACTGACCACTTTGCATGTTATATTTGACTCCATTAGATCGACTTATATTCACGAAATTTGATTTATAAATTTTAGTAAAAATTCAAACCAATATTTGAAAGACCTACATTCGTAAAGAATCAATTTGTGTTTTCGAAAACAATTAAGACACATGAATATATTGCTCCCCATTTTTATTTAAATATTGTTATTTTTTTTTTTTTTACATTTAAAAATAATACCTTTTTTTTTGCAATTTGCTGTCTATAACTAGAAATTAAATTATGATTCAGATAAACTGAGATAATAGGCCTGTTCGTGAAACCTGCTCGGTGTACACTTTCTGCACCCAATCGACCTTATGTATACATGCGATATAAGGTCAATTGGGTGTAGAAAGTGTACACCGAGCAGGGTTTACGAACAGGCCTATTTATATAAGACTATAACCCATGCAGAAATTAGTTTAATAAACAATCATGCAAAATTGCAAATATCTCATTTTATAAATTTTATTCAATAAAAAATAGGTTGTAGGGTCGTAGGGTTGTTTTTACAGCATTTAATGTGCACAAATTTGAGAAAGCAATTTTTTTTTTATATATATCGTCCCTCGTCCGGAATAATGAGCTATCTGCTTACCACGATTTCGTTGCAATAATGAGCTGTCTGCTATTTCAGTTGAGCGCAATTATGATCTGTAAATCGGTATAAAATAAGGCTCATAATTGCGCTTACCTGAAATAGCAGACAGCTCATTATTGCAACGAAATCATGGTAAGCAGATAGCTCATTATTCCGGATGAGGGACGATATATTAACTGCATGATGGTAAATTTGAGACAAACTTTTCTTACTGGCCAACAGAAGGGAATTTATAATTTTATAACGTACATTTTTTTTTATATCCTTTGTTGTATATTTTCCACAATTTTATACCTTTCAACGTTTTAAATAATATAGTATAGCAAGAAAATTACATGTACTTTATAAATTTAAACGTTTCAATATTTTTTATTTATGTATTTTGTTTTGCTAAATTGAATAGTGAATAAAAAAAATGAAAAATTGTTAAGTTACTATGTGCTAATATTCTGCAGATACTTTTAAAATTTTCAATGGTAGATAAAACATAATATACGTGTAGTCCAGAAGATAATGTGGTGGGCATGTTTTATTGTTTGTCACCAGCTCTACTGCTATACATATAATATACAGTATATACGCAGCCTGGTGGACTCGCTAATAACTTTATATCACGGGCGGTCCGGGGGCGGGGCTCTCTCGTGGTGTGACCTCTGGCTCCACGAAACTCCACGACCGACAGAGCCAGACAGTGCTTATTATTCGCAAGGTGCATTCACTCTTCGGTACCACCAGACGTACAGTTATTAAATTAACTTCAGCCATGCTAGAAATGTTAAACAAGCACTCTTTGTTTTATTATTCTATCTAGCTCTTATTATTTTAATACTTTTTTACTGTAAATTTTTTTTAGTGTAAATTCTAATATAGTAGTAAAAGAAGTGAATATATTATAGAAAAATGAACCAAGATTTCAGTTTACTAAATGGGTTTGAACCCTTTTCCTAACTATATAGCTGCTACCACGATTTTTGCCATTTTAAAAAAAGGTGTTTAAATTTTAAGAACATAATTGTAATCACTATATATGTTCTTCTTGAACTGTTTTCAATAAAATCTATAGCTAAATAATGTTAATTAATTTCACATTTCATGTTATATATTAATATATATAGTGCTGATATAGTGCTGACAGACATACACCTGTCATGTAAATATTATGGAGAGTCATTATACTCTTTATAAATAATAGTTTAATTTATCATGCATACAAAATCAAACTACATATATGTTTTAAATTTATTCAAGAACAATTTATCTGTAAATTCATCTCTTCCAAAAATTAAACTGTTTTTTAAATTAGTAAAACTGTAAATGATAACATTCAATAGGTGTAATTCTCAAATCGATTTATTTAATTCTCAAATACTTGGACTTAATATTATAACCTTATTCTGTTAATGTAAGTAATGTAACGAATTGTATAACGAATTATACAGTTCAATATTTCTATAGTAAGATCATGCACATTCACAAACGTATATTCATTGAAAAAAAATATATATAATAAATACGTCACGGAATACAAGTAAATAAAAAACACAGTTTTATTTACACTCAACTCCATTCTCTTTATTTTTTATTTAAACCCGTCACAATTTTTTTTTTTTTTTCTATACGCTCCGAATAAAGTGAAACATCAAATGCGTGAAAATTTGATTTCATTATGTACACAATATAATCACGAACTTTCATATTGGAGGAATGGATGTACTCTTTTGGCGTCGTGACTGTACATATCTTGGGTACATGCCACGTTTCTGATGCACATACATACTCATGCATCACGCTTGCCTGCACTTTCATGCATCTGATATATCTTACGGTCCGTCGGTCGCTTTGCATAAACAAGAGTACATAGAAGTGATGGCAGCAGCAACAGCAGTCAGCTCCTTGACCCCATGTATCGTCGTCTAGTCTTGCTCCCTTCTGGACATCCCTGTAGAGGACTGACCTGCCCTAACCATTCTGTCTGCATGACTGGACCCCGCCATGGAACTTGAGACCATGCATGCAGTATGCAGGCTAAATCATTGCAATATAACATTTAAGATCAAACGATAAAATGTACCATATCAGATTCGGTTTGTAGTTTAAAAAAAGTGGATTTATTATATGCTCGATTTTTTTTTTAAGTGACTTTATACGAGGATGTGAAATCCTATGGCAACCATCTTGGTCATGGTGAATTTGCCTGGAATTTATTGCATTATAGCAAGTATAGCACCAGCACATTGCAGCACAACTAAATATCACCCACGCCAATTCACAATCAATTAAAATTAATTTGTATATTAAAAATGAATCAATTAAGGAAAAAAAGATGCGAGGCCTTAAAATTTTATAATATTAATTTAAGTACTAATCTATATGATTCTCCCTACATTATTTATAATATATATTACATATTTTAATTTGCAGGCGGTACTATACATAGACTCTTTTAAGGAACAGCTGGTATCGACATATCGAACCGTATCGGGGATATTCTTTGAGTGAGTCTGTATTAATGGTACTGGGGCGTTGTTATATTGTTTAAAGAACTCGTTTGTTATGTTAGAGATATCTCTTGAACTTTAATGTCGTCTGCCTTTCTGGGCTTGGGTGGGCATAAAGCATGCACCTCTCATCTGCATGATTAAACATTTATTTTAAAATAACACTGAGATGGTTTCCTTGTTTTCATTTTTTTTTTTAAATTTAAACAGCAAGAAATTAATTTACTATTCAATGAACTGTTAACCAAAATAAACAATAAATTAAAAAAAAAAATGAAAAATTATTTCTGGATGAATTTCTAATATTTCTAATATTATATATATTTTTTTAGAATTATAACTGTTTTATATAATAATGAAATTATTGGCCATATTTTTAACAATGAAAAATAAAGTTTACTCATCGGTACAGTGGGTTCAATGACGATGATTCCTTTACAATAATTAATCAAATTCTCTGTGTATTTATATTGAAGTACGCCATACAACACCGCATGACGCAGGCTGGAATAATGGAATCTGTGGTGAGCCTACAGAGTCACGACGATATCGCTTCATATTTCATAGCTAGTCGCGCATGAGTTACATCTCAAACTGTTAGAGAAATATTTCATAGGCGGATTTCATAGCTCAGCGGGTACTCACATACGTCATGGATCTTTCGTATTATTAACAAATGAAAACATAAGATTCAAAACGGTAACACTATACACTCAACTTACTATTTGTAGTTTTTATTTTTTATTTTAAGATAGGGTATTTGTAATTCAAGTATTTTTATATTTAGGTTTAGATTTTGCTATTTATGAAAATTTGAACATAATATGTTGAAATTTTTGAATTTGTATTCGAGAATTATAGAACTTTGTTTTGATACTAACTTATGTACACTCTTCGCCTCTGAAACGTTCCCTTTTGCAGCTTTGTTAATCACCCTTGTGACGTACGAACATTGTGATTATCAAGGCTGTAATAAGGGAAATTTTCAGAGGCGACGAGTGTACATCATTGATTTTGTATGAAAAAGTTTGTTTATAGCAATCTCCTCGAACTGAGGGTGTGTCGTGCCAGTGCGACACCTCTTCTTGTATTGTAAAAATGAATTTTTACTTTGGTGTAGCAAAAGTTGCATAACAATCAGGCGCTCAACGCTCAGAGGAACTGGTTGCATTCCCAAAATGCTGCATTATTATTATATTCGGGGAATTAAAACGAAATATAAAACACACGCAAATATAGTGTTATATGTTTCAAAGACAGGATAATACATCTGACATGCATATCATTATGCTATTATAGCGTGCATATAATCATGCATTGCATAATTTGCATGAAACTTGCGTTCTTTTGTCCTCTACCTCTTAATGCAAAATAATTACACATTTTATTGCACTGTTATTTATTTATCACAATGCTAAAGGCTACTTTTTATAAAGATAAATTAATTTATACCTACAATGAAAATATAATATAACTGCATGCATGACAAAAAATATATGGTTTAAATTTAGCACTGCGCAATTGATTACGACAGCCAGAACAATTTTATGAAACGTATCATTAAAACAAATTAAGTAAAAGCATTAAAAATGAATTATTTATGCATAATATGTTTAAATAAATGTAATAAACAAATATTATCTACATCGTCTTGTCTAAAAGTAGGTCCTGATCATAATAATATATACATTATACTTTTGTTTATATATACTAAATCATTTTGTTTGTTTTGTCTATTAAGACTATATTAAAGAAGAGTAATGATTGTGTACTTAGAAAAAAAATATATATGATTGACCTAGTAAAATTACTAAAATTTCTTTTTATATCTCGGCCATCTCAAGCTACGTTACAACGTTATAGTCTTGATTGTGAGGAGCAGGGCAGACATCAGCAGGTAGGGCGTTTTATCGTCGGTGACGGCGCCGGGGTGCTACAGAGAGAGAGAGAGAGAGAGAGAGAGAGAGAGAGAGAGAGAGAGAGAGAGAGAGAGAGAGAGAGAGAGAGAGAGAGTCCGGCAGTTGTGTCACGCATGAGCTACGATTGAGCGAGTCAGCACCAGACGATACACGGCCGGATTTTCTCACACGTCCTCTCACCGCCACACAATCTGCAAAGACATCTTCAGACGAATTGTGAAGCTAAATTGTCCAGATAGAAAATAACATGTAACTCAAGAGTAATAACGTGTTATAACGACGAGTACAAGAAAATTTATATTATATAATGTTTTCAATTTTGTTTTTTTGTTTTTTGTATAAATGACTTATAATTTAAAATGCATCAATGCATTCTGAAAATTATATAGTTTGATCATAAAATTGAGCTGTATAATAGTTGCGTAAATCAAAGCAACGTTTTTTTTTCTGTTTTTTTTTTTTTTTTTTTATTACGCACTTATTAAAATTAATTTGTGTATTACTAGTATTACTTATTTTTTAAAATTAAGAAAATTCTCTGCACTCATTTTTGCAGTGGAAGGTGGAAGCGAGACGATTTTACTCCTGACATTGGAATTGATATATCAAGTGATTTAAAAAAAATTGTTAATACAAAAATGTTATCCATTTAGTAAAATTAATTATACGATTTTGATCCATAAAAATTATTCAAATATTAACAGGGAAGCAAATAAACTTCGTAAGTTTTGTGTATAGTATATATTCATATCATGTATATACCTATATTTTTAAAGACTTCCACATCGGCAAAATGTTCTGTTTCCTCATTATTTCATTAATGTTATTTAATTAGCAAAAATAAGTGAATATGGTGATTAATATATCAGCTATTATATTACGTATGAGATGTAAAAAAAAAAAAAAAAAAAAAAAAAAAAAAAAAAAAAAAAAGGCCAGAAAAGAAGGCAAATTATCCATTAATTTGTCTTCTTAATATCAGTAATATTATACATTTAATGTTTAATTAATATATTTAATAATAAATTTAAAATTAAACAAAAATATATTACATTTGTTAAAGAATTTTTTTACACTTTTAATTTTTTTTATAATTTTAGTACATATAGGTACTTAATATCATGTGAAAATGAAAATGATCAAGTCGTACTAAATTTATATGCAGATGATCTTGCTATTATTTCAAAGAGCAAAGTCAAGCTACAAAAAGCGCTAAATAATCTATCCATCTGGGCCAAAACAAATGGTCTAGAAATTAACACAGAGAAAACCAAGGTTGTTAAGTTTAGAAGAGGCGGACCGTTATGCAAAAACGATGAAATTTATTGTGACGGTCAAAAGATTGAATTTTTAAATTCATTTAAATATCTTGGCATAATACTTCAAATGACAGGGCTTTCTTTTTCTAAACATATAACAGAAAGATGTAAGAACGCTATCACTGTTATGTACACTATCTCAGGGCTGTCTGGTCTATCCGTCAAAACAGGGCTCAAACTATTCAATTTAAAAGTCGCCCCTGTGGCTACTTATGGTATTGAAATTGTATGGCCTCATTTATCTGTATCCGATTTTGATAAATTAGAATCAGTAAAAGCTATGTTTGTTAAAAGATTACTGTGTCTGTCAAAATTTACTGAAACTAGACTGGCCTATAAACTGATAGATTCCAATTATTTTATTACAGAAATCAAAGAAATGTTTAAACTTCCAACGACAGATCAATATTCCAATTTTATAGCTGTCAGGAATCAAAAAGCTCAGGATATTAATCCTGAGTTTTACAGCACTGATGCTATGACATGTAAATATTGGTGTCTGCCCCAATTGGATAGATCCAATGTTAGAAATGTTTTAACTCGCCAGGCTGTTCACGGCTTCCACTATCTAATTTGTAAATCTTCTGGTTATCATAAAGCTGAACAATCTTGTGTATGTAAATTATGTAATGAATATTGTAGCCAATATCATTTAAATATCTGTAAATCTAGAATTAAGTCTATTAGCGATTATGCCAGGGGAGATTTCATATAGTCTATAGATTTTGAATAGCAATGAAGCAATAAGTTTTTTTCTTTTTTTTTTTTTTTATTCTATCTATTTTCTATGTCATATTTTGTCTTATATATATGTGATTATATATATGATATATTATTATTATGATGTAACAGGCTGTTAGTATCATCTGTTATTTTATTTTATATTGTTTTATTATCATTTTCTATTGTTCTATTATTCTGTAACTATTATATATGTTTTGTATGTATGTTTTATGTGTTCTATTGTAATGTTTTTCTATAATGTATGTTTCTAGTGCTGTTAATATGTACACTTTCTGTGTTTAATAAAAGACTAATAATAATAATATTATAAACAGCTGCTGCGCGCGTTTTAAGAATAGTTTCTATAACGGAGCGTGGGAAATAAGAAGAGTGTGTAATTAATTGCTCTATACAAGATTGTTTTCGATTTTAATGTTATTCTTATTTGAAAGTGGAGCGCGTATGTTCTCGTTGTTGCAATTTGATCATCATTGTCCCACATTGAGAATATTTAATAGCTTAGAAATGCAAAATTTAAATTCGTTTTCTGATCAAAATATTTTTTGTAAACAAACGTCATATCCCCCATGCATTATAATTAAAGGGGAAAGGGCGTGAAATATTAATATTAAAATTTATCGATAATGTCCGGTGAAAAAGAGGTTATGTATAAAATTATTCTTTATTTGTATTGGTCCATTCTGGCGCCGTGCTTGGTGCATTTGTCCTTCTTCCGTGACGATACCTTTGGTGCCTCGGGCAAAGTTGGCCATGAGGAGGCCCGCGCGCCATCACTCATCTCCGTGGATCGTCTGCTTGTGCCTAAGCTGTTTACACCTATTGTGAGTGAAATTAATTTTCACGCTAACATCAAATAGAAAGTTATAATGTAATTAACTTCTATATTATTATAATGTTTTTTACTATATTTTATATACCCATGCATGTATGCCATGGTTAAAAAAAATGACATAAAATTTTTGTAAACTATTGTAAATAAATGACATCATTTTTTAGTCATTTATAATTTCTTAATAAAATTTTAACACCAGATCTTTTATTTTTTATTGAAAAATGAAGTGCACTTTTAACTTTTTAGTTAAGTAAAAGTTTTATACTTTTTATAATCTTGAAATTAAGGGCCATTTTTTGTTGCATGATGATTTAAATGTGTATAATTAAATCTTACGATGATATATCGTACATTTGGCAGATACGAATATGTATTGTACAAATTATTATACATTAGATTATAATAATATTATTAACAAATATTTACTTAGGAAGTAATAAATTCAATTAAATTTTGTACCATTAATTTTTTTCAAACTTTTTTTTTATATAAGGATATATCCCTAAGAGCTTACAGCTTTTAATTGCGGCGGAGTAATGGGTAGGGATAAGGTATAGGGAAAGGATGGTGGCCACGGCCTGTTACGCGTCCCAGCATTCGCTGAGGTGAGACTGAGGGAACTGTGGAAATTAAACCTCATGCAGTCAGGACGGCCACCTTTTCTTTTTCTCAATGGATCAAAGAGATGTCCAAAGCCTGGGTAACCACACACAAGTGCATCACTGTACTGGGTGAAAAGCGAGTTGAATTTACCCCGAGACCGGGAGGGAAGAGGGAACATTATATAAATTTTATTTTCATGTTTTATTCAAATTTAATTAATGGATCGCTTTTAATTTTTAGCAATAGAAACTATTGATGATAAAAAGCTTTATGATCATGCAGTCAAAATGAAGCACAAATCGTTCATCCAGTAATTATTATTCCATCAACAAGAAAAATAATAGTGAATTTGTTAACTCTTAATTATAAATGTATATATTATAATTTCTAAGATTAATTAATTGTAAATTTTGTGTTATAAATGTTTTTTTTTTAACTTTTTTATTGCTTCTTTTTTCTTTTTTTTTTCAGCAGAAACTAAATAATTTAAATAAAAAGTATGTATTATTGTATATATGTAGTCACAATGTATAGAGTATAAAATATATACCAACTGGGTTGAGTGGGTATTAAAATGTAAATTATAGATAAATAAAAAAAAACGAGCAGATGTGTTACGTTGATATATGTTACTTCGAATAATATTAAAATATATTGTTTTCATATTATATTAATTATTTTTAATAGTGAAAGGTGAGAATAATAATATCAATTAATAATTAAAGTTAAAACGATAAAAAATATAATTAAATCTTCGGTCATAATTAAGTTCTAGTTATTATTATTATTTTTTTTTTTTGCATTTACGACACACGTGTATCTTTAATTATTACATGACCTTAACACCTAAACTTTATAATAGAACTTACAATTGTTAATTATAATTAAACGATAATAGAATTATATTTTTTATGGTCCTGCAGTACAGATCACAACAATTTCCAACACTTTATTTAATGCAATACTGTATGTGTTATTCAACTTGAAGTAAAAAAAAAAAAAAAAAAAAAAATGAAACTAAATGGAGTATTTTCCTCAATTTTTTTTATTGCAGAAATGGATAGAGGGTGCAAAGTTATGCTACGCTGATTTTTTTCAGATTTTTTAGAGCCCGGGAACTATTTTTAAAAAATTATTGAAAGTTATTTTTGTGACGTCACGAGACGCCGCTCCTTAAGAAAAAGATAGGACTTGCCGCCGCGTGACGTCACAAAAAGGACTTTCAATAATTTTTTAAAAATACTTCCCGGGCTCTAAAAAATCTGAAAAAAATCAGGGTAGCATAACTTTGCACGCTCTATCCATTTCTGCAATAAAAAAAATTGAGGACAATACTCTATTATAATATATATATAAGGTCACTTTGCAACTTGAGAATATACGAAATTGATCTACGACGGTGCTTACTAGCTCGGACCCCAGCAAATCTGGCGATGAACTGACGTACCAGACATCTGTGAACAGACATCTATGGACGTACGATTTAGATGTATTTAATGTATTATAGTTTTATTCTCACCATACCACTCCTCATAATTAACTTGACGGGTCCCAACTCTCGTGCAGATGAGGTATGCAGACTTTCAAATACAAACATAGAAATTCCGCACAAAAATATTCAAATTTTTGTTCTCATACCGTAATTATTTTTTTCATCGAAATTCATTGCTTATTTTTATTAAAGAGACGTGATATATATCGCAAGTAATAAAAAAAGAGTTGAAAAAAATAAGAGGAAAGTTCAAAACTCCCTGATGAGCCCTTTTTTATAAAATATAAAACAATTAAATTATAGTGTCGCATAGATTACAACAATAGAAACATTATATAAATAATGCAGTTCTGTATATTGGGAACAAATTAAACTAATATATATATATATATATATATATATATATATACATTGAAATAAAACAATTATGAAAAGTGAGGATGTACGGAGTTGAACTATGATGATGCTTCCTCAAGAAAAATTACACCTACAGAAATACATTTATTATAAGGGTAAGGGAACGCCAATCAGCTGGTTTTTTAGTCCCATTTGATTAACATGTAAAGTCGTAAACCTTAGCAAATTCACAAAAATCCTGAACAAAATTGGTGTTACATTTTAGTACCTAAAAGCTATAAAAGCCATAGACAAAATTCCAGACAATTATTTGAGCATTATTTTTTTTTTAATTATTATTATTTTAATTTTCAGCATAGGGCTTTCCCATGGAGCACCAAACTAAAAAAATCGTCTTGAAATTTTTTCTGTGGCTTTTTATAGGTACTAAAATTTGTCTCTCCAATTTTTTTCAGAATTTTTGTGAATTTTCTAAGGTTTACATGTTCATCAAATGGGACTAAAAAAACAGCTGATTGATGTTACCTTACCCTTATAAGGCGTTGATCCAATGAACTGACATAATTTTTGTCAGTATTATTCTAAACACCCTTAATGATATTTAAACAGGATACTTAGTCCTCCTTGGCTGCCTTTTAAAATTTAATTGTATTTTATTCTAAGTGAGAATTTAGTTTTTATATAATATAATCATATAACAAAATTTTTTTGTGTATTTTTAATGTTTTTATTTCAAATGCTACATAATAATGTTATGATACAGAGGTTACACACAGTATTTCCATCTAATATAATTACTTTTGTCTTTGAAACAAGCCATAAACCATATGATCAATAACAGAGATGGATTACAAAGGAATCCAAATTAGGTTACGAGGAGACAATCCTCAGATAAACAAATGAAAAATATTTATCAGGATTATCATCTGTTTATTTTGTAATTAACCTTTTTCTTGCAGTTAATTATTACTATTTATATTAATTATTATAGAGCAAAGGAAAAATTAATACATTCTCTCACAGTGTGATTACAGATTTGTACATATGTATTTAATTAATTAATTTGTAACACGTAATAAAAAATAAAGAACTAAATTATTTGTGTTTTTAAAAAAAGTTGCAATTCTAGTAATAAGGAGTGTTATGTTTTTTCGTTTATTTTTATTTTTTTTTTTTTTGTATGAAGAAAACTCCAGCATGCGAGCTTGCAACATATTATAATTATTATACTGTGTCAAAACATACAAGTCCAATTATGACATTCAACAAAGTTATATTATATAATATACTATAAAAAAAAAATGTTTATAAAGAAAAATAGATAAATTGTTCTGATTAAATTTGTTTGACTAATTTTGATTTCATTTTTTAGTATTTATCAATTTTATCTAAACAAATGAACAAAAATGGGTAGCACTTTAAGGCTGCACTGAAACAAGAACCTTGTGTCCCATTTTATTTCTCGTTTATTCTAAAAAGCCTACTAGTGCCCTCTCCTCCCCCTCAAAGTAGCTCCAGTGGGATGAATCTGATGGACTTGAACATATATTTAGCCACTTTGAAGGAGAAGTAGGGCAGGTGTAGGAAACAAAATGTTTTTGTATTTTGGGACACACATGAAGTGACGAGGCATAAAGCTGAGACAGTGGCGACACAGCGGCCAGTGAGCTTGCAAGGAACTATGTGGTACTCTAACTAGAAACAACGGACCACATACAAAGTTTCTTGCCAGCTCACAGATAGTAGCATTTCATAGCAGACAGAGACAGACAGACGTAGAGATGGGTGCAAGAATTCTTGCAGAAAGAGAGTGGAGAGAATTCATCAAAAAGGCAATTAACTCTGGTGTAATTTATAAATATTGGTCAATGTCGACTTTATAAAATAACAGGTGTCTTGATAATTTTCATGTGGTGCAAGAAATTGGAACATGCCATCAATTTCCCGCTTAAAGTAACATATTTAGGAAACAATTAGAGAAATCAGGTGAAACTTTAATGTAAAAATACAATTAGTCTGTATGTACGTACTCTCATATATAATAAATTTACTTTAAATATATATATTTTTCTTCTATTACATATTAGTTGATTATAAATAATTTATTCTCAGTTTTCATAATGTAACAACAAAATAATACACACAATATAACATTGAATTCCTCTCCATTCCCTAGTAAAATTTTAATTGACAATAAGAAAAAAGATTTTTGGCCAGTGACATGAAAGAACGGAACCCAAAAAGGAGTATAAATGCAAGAAGAGTCATGGTATAACATTGTTATACCACGTCAATCTTATGGTAGGGAATAAGGAAGTCTGCATCAATTCACTGGGTTGTGCTGATTGGTGCGAGCTTCCAATATTCCCTCCAATCAGAGCTTTCATAGCTCCGAGGACAGAATATGTACATAGTTGACAAACCAGCTTGCTGCAAAAGTGGTCAAACAGCAAGACATATATAGAATCTGGACGCATCATGCCCAGCAAAGTCCTAGAATTCAAAGCAAACGCCACACTCTAAGCAACACTAACTGTTAACATTTCTGTTGATTCTTATTTCAGACTAAGTAATAAATTTGGTCTTATATAAATAAAATTTTAACACATTAGTAATAAAGAAGCCTATCTAATTATATTTTTTTTATGGACCAAAAACAATAATTACTGATAATATATCTATGGTACCATTTTTTTAGGCCAATAAAAATACAAATATATTGGTACCAATTTTTATTATTTGCATATTACGTGCTGTACTATTTTCTTTCAATATTTTTACCTACAAAAATTAAATATTTACGAACATTTCATTATTATTGGTCCCACTTAAATACATATTTTAAAAAAAATTAATTTTGTGTTATTGATTTTTGAAAGAGACAACAACAGGGTAATTTTATTTCATAGGTTCACAGTGAGAGAGCACCACTGAAAATACAAAAGACAACACACTACTTTTCAAGATTAAGACTCTCAAGGAAGTTAGCCCTAAACCTTTTTTATAAAACAGTGTAGAGTCAAATATAAAATGTATACATTTAGTAAGACATTCTCTTCTCAAATTTTGTTCAAATTAACAAGGGAAAAAAAAATCACCCTCGCAATATCTATTTCAAAAACTAACTTTTATTTTATTAAGACAAAATCTTTCTAACTATAATATAATACTTTCAGCATTTTGCACCTAGCACCTTCTAATTATATAATTATATTACAGAATCATCAGCATCTACAGGGTACAGTTTGCTTATGCTGCGAGTGTGGGGTTTGCTGCCGCACTTGAACATCACATGTAGGGTGTGACCCTCCCTCGTCACCACCACTGGGGTGAGGGGAGGGCGCGCGCCAGTCTGTGTTAGGAGGATATGTCGGGATGGGGGCGCCACTAGAGCAGCGCACACCTCCGCTTGGGCTTGACTTGCATCACTGGGCACAGCACCGCTCGGATGGCCTCGTCAAACACTGTCTTCAGACCCTTCTGTGTCAACGCGCTGCACTCGAGGTACTTCACAGCTCCAATCTCCTTGGCCATGGACAGCGCCTGTCGACAAACAATGTAGCAAGTTAGCACGAGATGTACGTGACATTATCATACTTCATCAGTAAGTACCAAGATACCACACATCATGCAGAAAAAACTAACAGTCAGTAAATTAGACATTACCCTATGAGGTGTTACGTCATCTCCAAAATAAAATTAATTATCATTTGAGACGATGGTGTGTTTAAATGCTGAGAGTGTAAAAACAAAGATTTACAGTAATAAAATTGAATTAATAAGATTAAAATCATTCTCTGGTAACAGCAAATATAATGATACAGGCCTATCTATATAACCGTAGTAGCTGTAATAGAAGTAAAATGGCCACACAAATGAAGTGAAGCAGAATGATAATTTATTAGGGTGTTAGAAATTAGTGTTTTTTAACTGGTACAGTACAACATACAAAACTTGCAATTTAAGCAAACTGCATTAATCCAATTTTCTTAAATATAATTTTAGAAATTTTCATAACATCTAAAATACAATTTTGATTATGATAAAAGTTGAATTATGATGAGGCTTCATGTTCCAATTAATTTTATTTTACTAAATGTTTCTTTTTATATTGGTTAAGAAATGGGAGAGGAGAAACAGTGATACTCCAATTATACTTATACCAGTACTACTATATTATCTCCACCATACTTTATTACTGTAGCTGTGTAATCAAATCATCAAATAAAAAATATATTCTATTCTACCATAAAGAACGATAAGAATAAGTGAGTATTTCGAGTTAATTAAGATTTAATATTGCTATTATTTTATGAAAAACATGATGTTTTTTTAAGGCCAACTATTATTGCTCAATACTGTACGCATTATGACATAAAAGAATATAACAGAAGATCATTAAATCAATTGAAAGATAATTAGCAGATACAGCTTTTTCAATGTGTCATAATGCCTGCTGTAAGGTAAAATTACTGTTTATACAATAAGAAATAACAGATAGGATAAATGTATTGTAAACATATAATGAGTAACATTGAGGGTAGATGTTTGTTAAGTAGACAACTTTGAAATGCATATGACTGCATGTGTTTATTTAAGGCAATGCTTCAACTACAGTGAAGCAAGTGTGACAACATCCATTATAAATAAGTGTAGTCAGACAACATGATAATCTGATATTAGAAAGAAGAAAAAGCATGGGGGAAGACAAAGTATTCTTATTTTAGCTAAATTTCCACTGGCAAGGGAATTCTTCTCATAAATGCAAAATAAATCACCACAGCCAACTATATTTAAACAGGTTTTGTTGTATCTCTAACACCTGCAGATATTGGTTAACATTTTGCAAAGACTTCCTTCAATGATGGAGGGCTCACGGAAAGAGATGGTAAAATCTAGCGCTACTTGAGATACTCTACTTGGGACCACCTCCTTCAAGACCCACATACCTGAGGGTAGGTGATTGGTGCCAGCTTCTTGTCCTTGAGCTTCTCCACGGTCTCCTTGTCCTCCCGCAGATCAAGCTTGGTGCCCACCAGGATGATTGGCGTGCTGGGGCAGTGGTGTCGAACCTCCGGGTACCACTGTAACACATTGAGACGTAAGTCTAAACTGTGTGAGTTTGGTTTAAAACACCAGCCCTCATAAGGAGTGGTAATTCCTAACTTTCTAGATAAGTTTATGTCAACAGTTTGAGTCTCCGATCCAGACGAAACCATTCTTGTAGCCAGTGGCGTGCGGTGTTTTTTTACTTAGGGTAATCGCAAAAGAAAATAGACCAGCCCCCACACGGACGGCGCGTGAGCGCCCAACCCTAGCGCGCCGCAGGCGCGAAATTTTTGGATGCCACGCCCCTTTTTAAAAAAATTAATTACACTTTTAATTGTACGGATTTACAATATATATCACAATAAACATATCATATTGAGTTGTGGAATTGAAGATAAAACTCTTAAAATAAATTACAACTTATGTTTATAAATTTAATGATGCGTTTGGATCAATAGCATATAGCTAGTATTCACAAATTAAAAATTAGTATTTTATTCTGGGACAGCAATCAAGGCCCTTAAATAATTAGCATACAAAATGTATATACAGGATATAAAGTAAAAATGGATTCTGTAAAAATCTCGTCCGTTCTGTGCGTAATTTTGATATTATAAATATATATATATAATATATATAACAAATATTTTTCGTATATTTGAAACCACAAAATAATAAAATTGCCTAACCCTGTTATTAAAACCAGGAAGTATGAATTTTATAATTCAGATCTAACTTTTTCTTTTTTTGCTTAAAACAATTAAGTAGGGAGCAAATTTACGTTAAAATTAATTTAAAAATCAAAATTATAGAATGTATGCATAATTATAACAAATTAACTTCAAAATCTGCGCGCGAGTTTATTATTATCTTTTGCGCCGACGATCGGAAATCTTCGGCAATCCGAGCAGGTCTGAGAATCGCTACGAGCTGCGATGCAGAATCCTGTGTTATCGGGATAGGCCACTTCCCCTACTACCCCTCTCGCTCTTTGCGTTCCCTGCAATAGCGCCGTAAGCCTGCACCGCAGCTTGGTAGCGATGCGGTAGAGTGGGGGTATACAGGAAACGCGCGAACTTATAAGAAACGTTTGAAAAGAATTTACTGCATCTTGATGTCGAGTGTATCAAAAGACACAGTTTCTCTACAAATGCAATAAAAAAACGTTTTTCGTCAAAAACCCAGGGCAAGCGGCGGTTATTGTGATTACATGGACCGCACGCCACTGCTTGTAGCCATTTTAACATTTATTTTCCTCATTGTTGCAAACTTGTGCTCTAAAAGGACACAGGGTCCCGTTTTAGATTCTATTACTTGCAATACATTTAGTTAAAAAAAATCAGCTGATGGTCAGCAATAGACAATTGGATCCATTTGAGCTTTGCTTTATGGAAGAAGAGTATTATTACTATTGCCTGTGGTGCAAGGTTCAAGGGATCACTGCACGACTCTTATGAGATATGACTTGTTTATTGTTGGCCATCAATATGATCTGACTTGTCGTTAAACATCAAAATGTGGGTCTCAAAATTTTCAAACAAATACTGCTTATTTAAACAATACGGCTGGGGAGTTCACAGTCTAGAAAACTGTAATATGCACCCCTTCAAATATGGTGAAAGACCCATGTAAGTAACTCAGACTAAACTCTTGCACTATCATTGTAGGAAGTGGGCACTTCAGTTTCCTGGTCTGGGAACTCCACATATAAATTGACGGTTTTGTGAAGTCTTATACTCAAATATCTTCTATAATAACTATGTATATATAATCACTTTTTTATTTGGCGGCTCATGAGGTTATCATTTTAGAGCTGCAGCCAGCCAAAATGATAATGTTTAGTTTTTCTTCATATTATATTTTAGTTGTTTCCCATAATTAAAATATAAACAGTGTATTTTATATTTCTTTTTGTGTTGCAGACATTAGTCTGATCACTATAACTACGCCTGAAGAGCCGTCACTGCTAGCTCCTCACAATATTGAAAACACAGTCAGGAAGAACTTACCTTTGCTCTGACGTTCTCAAATGACGCAGGGTTCACCAGGGAAAAGCAAATAAGGAACACATCCTAGAAACAGAAAATAAATTACATTTTGGGACAAGAAAAACTGTAACATACTGTTTATTTGGATTAGACTTTACTTTTTAATGACATTTTGACTTGTGATATCATGCACTGACACATGAAATAGAAGCTTAGTTCATTTTGACCACAATATAACAATGTGGTTGACTCATTGACAGGAAACTAAAAAACATGTCATCATTCTACAAATAAAATTAAACAAATAGAAAACAAGTACTCAATGGCAAGCCTACATGAGTCTACTATTGAATCATTATATACTGTTTACTGTACTGGCATCAAAGAATAGTTCAAAATTGAAAATACTTGAGGCACAGGCTTTATTTCCAATATTTTCTCAATCCAAATGTATACTGTAGTTGTATGACGGTGTTTCACAATGAATTCATGCGAGTCCACATATGGCTATATTGAGGGGAGGGGGGAGATTAGCTTTCTAGTGACAATAACAGGTAATAATTGCATTTCTTGTAAAATTATAACTTAATAACAATAGGCTGCCGAGTGTTTGTATTTTGGGGCAAGCAATCAGCACATTGGTCATGTAGGCTGTCAAATATATTGTCCCTCGTCCAGAATTATGAGCTAACTGCTTGCCACGAATTTGTTGCAATAAAGAGCTATCTGCTATTTCAGGTGAGCACAATTATGAACCGTAAATTGGTACAACATAAAGCTCATGATTGCGTTTACCTGAAAATGGCAGACAGGTCATTATTGCAACGAGATCATGGAAGGCAGATAGCTCATTATTGTGGACAAGGGACGATATATAACAAGGAGTTTAGAAAATATTAAAGCTATAAATTCTACAAATAACACTATGTTGTCAAAAAATGTATATTTGCCACTATTAAATAGTGTGACAAGGTATCATTACAATTGTTCGAGGCCAGAGTTGATGAGAGAGTTGGACTTGATGCTTACAGTCTGGGGGTAGGAGAGTGGACGTAGTCTGTCGTAGTCCTCCTGACCAGCTGTATCCCAGAGTCCCAGATTGATTGGCTTGCCGTCCACCATAACATTCGCAGAGTAGTTGTCGAACCTGCCACAAATAAGTAGTGAGAAACAGAACATTAAGTCACTAAACAGTAGGTCATCAAGGGAAAAGAAACCCAAATTTCAAAATAATTGTAGCTACCTTTACAATAATTCTGAAATACGTAATTAAGTGACAGGAGAGGGAAACACAGAAGCAAAATAAATGGAACATGCAGTAAGAAATACAGTTTTGAAAAGGTCACTAGTAATTGTTAAAATTTAAACATATTTTTTTATTGACAAGATGGAGCATAGCACATAAATTAAGATTAGGGATTGAGAACATAGGATAAATGAAAGGGAGAGTGTTCCTTATTTTTGAGAATATTTGAGAGGTTTTAAACAATATACTGGATGTATATAATTTATATGCATATATGGGAAGTTTGTTCATAATAGAACCAACAATGGAGCAGGTAATTAAGAAACAACATCTAAAATAAGGAATGATGGCCATATCTGGAGAATACCATTTCAAGAGATGTTCAGAAAACAATCAAATGTAAAAAGCAAGGGAACTATGTCAAATTAAATTATTTTATTTATTTACAAAAAAAAAAAAAAAAATAAAATAAAATAAAAATAAAAGCACTTATGAGAAGGATTTAATTTAATTACAGTCATTTAATTTCCTAATGGCCAGTGCATATGAAACATAATTGATTTACAGTGCACCAATATTGAGGATGATGCAGTATTAGACATATTTCATGGTTAAAAAAAAAAGAAGAAAAGAAAAGAAAAAATTAAATAAATTCATATCAGTGAGTGAAAAAACTTGGCGAGATAAATAACAGCCTTCTTTCAATTGATAAATACATGTATATATATTTTTTTTAATAAATGATAGCTTCTTCAAGGGGTCAATTTAACTTAATATTATAATCTCTAGTCCATATATTAGAATATTAATAAGAGCAAAACAAATTAATTGAAGCACCATCATAAAAGTGACAAAAAATTAAGACACATACAATAGCTGAAGCAATATGGTTCATTTGCCAGTATGCACTTATTTAGCAAAACATAAAAAATAAGGACAAATGCAACAGCTGAAGGAATATGGTTTTTAAGTCATTGCCAGTATGCAATTATTCAGCAAAGTATGTTTTTTATCTTCTTAAAAAGGGGGGGGGGGGTAAGAAATGTATGATAAGGCTGTCTTTGATAGCATTTGCAGAGAAGGGCACACCCACGTAGCGTATTTACCAGACCTACCTGTCTACCAACTTATCAAATATACCTCAAGAACAAACAAGAAGTACAGTAGCCTACTTTGCTCTCTTCAAGTTCTTCAAAGACGAATTTAAAGTAGTTTAAAAGTTAAACCTTGTTTATTTCACGATCCATCCTTTTAGTTCCAAAAGTAAAGTAATATGTTTCAATGACTAAAATAAGATTTTCGAGACACTATTTTACCAGATAATTAATAGTAACATGTTTTTTTTATTAATTTAATATCCTTTAAAGTCTAAGAGGTCGAGACTTGTAATTTACATCTATAGTTCAACAAATATAAAATTACTCTAGGAAGTGCAAGGTTTGTGGCATCGTTTTTTTTTAATTTTATAATATTTCAAATCCTGAAAATTTTCAACAATGTTTACTTTAAGAGTTTCAAGCTGTCGGCAATCTATAAGTAGTGGTGTCAGAAATCGTATTTTTCTATTAGTTATCTTAATTTTACTGAACTCTAAATAATTATATACGTGAGATACTTACACAGTAGGGATGTACTCCCCGGGGAAGGCATTGGTGGTATAACTGATGAGCAGGCATGTCTTACCGACGGCTCTGTAACACAACAACACCTCGAGGTTAGTTCATAAAATTTATCAAAGTCTTTTGAATTCAATTTGTTGGCAGCATCAATACAAGATTCTGTAAATAGATTTGTAATAAATAATAAATTTACAGTAATTGTAGGTTAAAACTTAAAAATATATATAATAATATGGAAACTTAGTTAATCGTCATTTAAATTTTGAATTAACTTTAAATTTTAAATAAACTTTTGTCTTTTTAGCACGGCCACATAAAACAAACTTTTTAAATCGATAAAAAGCTTTGGAATTATAACAAAACTTCTAAATATAGAATCATATCCTTATGCTACAAAATTTAAACCTTTTAGTTCGAAACAGTTTATTATATAAAATTTCAACTTGAAGTATAACTTTAAGTGATATTAAATGTTTAATCGTGATCCCCAAATTTAATATCACGTGCATGTTATAATAGACCTGGAGAGTGTAAAATGTCACGTCTGCAGCCTCATTTACAGGCTCCTGAAGTTCCACGAAACCTTTAGTGGTGGAGTTTTTATATATTACTGTCCGAAAAGTTCAACACGCCTCGATGAAAGGTTACGAAAACTTTTTATAATTTACAACAAAGAGGCGCATTAATTTGAGTGACGCTATTGAGAGAGACTGAAGCGGACGTTATATAGAGATAGTGTGACATGAAGATGAGTGGTGACAAAATCGATAGAGCGGCAACTCAATCACAACACAAAGCAGGAATAATAAAAAGGTGTACGTCGTCAGGCACGGCCACGGCCACTCTGTATCCAGAGTGGCCGTGCGTCAGGCATAAGAGACGAGCTGATGACCTGACCTTACTTTTCATTTCACCCACGAAACCTTCTCACTTTTTTTTTTTTTTTTTACAAGCTGCTTGCTCTTAGTCGATCAATACAAGAAATGAAAGACTTTTCAAAGACTTTTCAAGCACGTTTTCACGATTAACCTATCTCTTACTCTGTTTTAAAAAATGTTAATAATATAATAAAATAAAAGTTTTATATCTCATTAAAAATGTAAAACGAGAAAATGAAATATCTCAAAATTTACAGTTACTTTCTCATTATTTGATAAGAGTAAACAAACATGAAACTTGAACCTCATCCATCCCCTGCCTTCTCCTATATATAATAGTATAATATTTACAATTTTATGAACCTTAGATAAAAACTACTACCGTATAGGAAAAATAAACATATAAAATTTAACAACACATTAAAGATCTAAAAAGGAAAAAGTATAATGTAATTTTCGAACAGATCTCAAAGTTTTCAACGTTAAAAAATATCCAGCAGGACGTTACAGTGTAGCCACAAGAATTTACCTAAGAAAAGAGGGTTGTATGTGGCACCGAGGGAGGAGGGTGTACTATATTTACACAAGGGGGTTGAGTCTGGTCACAAGAAGAATTCACCTATAGGAAGTGCTTACACACGATATGAGGGATGTGGGGCGGAAGGGAGCGTGTTTACATAAGGGGAGGCTCACCACGCATCAGTCGAGGGAAAGCACGTGATCAGTGAACTGGGGTGGTGAAGTGAGAATGCACTACTTCTTTAGTAGACTGCGCAGGCATGCAAGAACAGGTTCATTCACTTGCATAAAACTTTAGCAATATTATACACCACAAAGAGCATTGACCGAGTCATATTACTTTGCTGCAGTAGACTATTTTTATAAACTTTGCGTGTAGAGTGAATTGATGATTTTAATGATAATATAACGCAACAAGAAGCAACGATATAATATCACAGTAATACATCAAATGTATGATAAAACAAACGATCTTAAACAAGAAAATAAAGTTTATAATTAATCATATGAATTACAAATCGATATGTTTATTTCGTCAACAAGTTACAAAAACGCGCGTCTCTTTAATTTGATTAGTGAGCTTTCCATCTCAACTGCTATCGTCGTTTTGTCCGCAGCAACTTCCATTTTGGCTTGTGTCCAACATTAATTCACAGAAGCTCTAACAAAAATTTTCATAGCTCTCTGCAACCTTCACATTCCTAAATAATTGAAACAAATTATTTGCAATTGCGTGTACTGTATTTAAGTTCCAAGAATCACGACTATAGGTGCGATGTTTCTGTGATGTAACAAGGTAGCTTTGAGTTGCTCTTTGAAGCCATTTATTTACATAAATATCCAGCACTGGTGAATCACATTAAATGTAAATGTTAAGATTTTTTAGCCACGTTCGGAATATTAACAAAGGGTATGTTTTAATTATTTGTTAAATCTAGATAACAAATATAATGACGTCAGTTACTTCCTATTTAACTTCCTCTATAGCTTTTTTATAAAAGTGCGATATGGCGGTACGCCAGGCAGCAGCAGCGCAGCAGGCTCATCGAGTGTTTGGAAAGGTTCTTTCTTACAAGAGCTGCTGCCCACACAGCATCCTGCGCTACGTTCTCCAGTCTGATGATACCTTGTAAGGATGCCCTGACACGCCAGTCCGCCTCTTACGTCACACCTCAGGACACAAACTGGATTTTTACTACGTAAAAATCCTTCACTCTATAAAGGTCAATTTACATGGCGATACGACGCTATTTTGCCGTAAAATCCCGTACTTCCAAGCGAATTCACCACACAAAAGTTTCAACGACAAAATCACGATGTCAACAAAGATTTAACATTATAGGATTTCAAAGCAATTGTGGAAAATTCGTTTCACGTCGCTCTCAAATTTTGTTCGTGTAAATTCACCTTTCGACTACGTAAAAATTCTCCACTCTTGGTGCTACTATAGGACATTGTCAACGCGAGTGGAATACAAAAGGGACTTGAACGATTCAATGAATGGCACACACACGCAACTATTCTCTCTCTCTCCCTTTCATCTAGTTTATTATTTTTTTATATAACCTTTTAACGACCATCAGTTAGCCTGTTGGTATCTGGTAGTAGACACTGCCGCGTGCAGTTTCGACCACACAAATTAAGAAGGGTGCATGCAATTTCAATTAAATAAACTCTAACGTTTAAGAAATAAAATAAACTTTATAATATTTTAATTTTACCAAGTAAAATTTGTTCACCCGATTGTAAACTACTGGTAAATCAATTAATTAAGTAAATACTGTAACTAAAACGATGGTGTGTTTTTTTTTTATAAAATTTATTACTTATTATAATAATGTTATACTTTTATAAATAGAACATTAAAATAATATTATTGTTTTAAATTTTAAACGCTCAAAATATACCGCGTCATATCATAAAGGAATAATACAAAACTTGAGTTTGTGCCATATAAAACAACTAAAACGTTGGAGACTTCTTTAAAATACTACATTGTGAAGAAAAGGGCGTTTGAGAAGTAAAAAAGCTCAAATTAAGATTCACACAGTCAAACTATTTTAAAATTCTCACATCAGGAAGTTCAATATTTCTAGCTTTTCCAACTAAATTTTTAATTATCAAACATCGCATGGAGGTATCACATTAATAGTGAAAAAAAGTGTATGATTAATTCTCAAAATTTAATTACACAGAAAACTTGTATTTTTGCTACTTCCGGTTTAAGTTAATTTAATTGTGTCAAGCAAGACACGTACCGTACACCAAGCCGGCATCGCTTTTGTTTAACTTTTTAATTAACAAGCAAGGTGCACCTGCGATGACAAAGACTTGACAAATTTAACCGAGCCGCCGCCGGGGAATCTCTAAAATAAATATTACCGTCACTGCCTACTTTAAGTGAGATGTGCCGTAATTAGTGCAGTACTTTTGAGCTATGACTTGACTATAATAATTACCCTCGTTACACAAATCGTTGCTGGGATAATTACAGATTAATGCTGCTGAGCATAGATTGTTACAAAAAGCTTTTCATGACATATAAATGGTTTAAATTTCCATTACATGTAATCAAGGTTTAGTACAATATTAAATAAAAATAATAATAAAAACAGAAACAAAAAACATTGAGCGTCATCAGGTCATCACATAATCAAAAGGGCATATATAAGTGTAATTATTATTTATTGTATAAATATATTTTAAGTTATTATCTAAGTTCTTACAAAGAATTAACAAAGAATATGTCTAGATATTAATTCTTTGGTTCTTATATACAGCTTTGAGCAAGAAAACATCAACAGTAAAAGTTGCAATTTTTTATTTATTGACAGCGATTTGTAATAACGTTTCATAATTCATTGTACAGTTATAAATATGCTTAGCGTCTAATTTAATTTATTATGTTTGGCACGAATCAATAGTGATGCTGGCCGGTTCTATAAAATCTAACTTTTCCCAAACTAAATTGAAGTCTATAGAGCGCATTGCATGTAGGTACAGCATATCCCCGATTGACTCTGCATGCTGGCTGTATTATGCAAATTTAATGATGATTCAGATGTGCTTATGCCAAAAATATGTACACACTGCACAGTATTGAGTGAGAATTCAATGCATTCAATGACCGTAAGTTTTTATGTTGAATTATTTTCAGATTATTATGTGTAGTGTAGAGGGCGGGGGAGGACTCCATGGTACAAAATTGCAGAAATTGGTAAAATGACTAAAAAGATACATTAGAAATTAAAATTAATATAGTCGACGTAGATAAAAAAAAATCAACCTTCTGATATTGAGGATTTTATTTTGAGTCATGACTTAAATCCCAAACATACACGTGTATATTAATTATGGTCTTTGTTAACTATGGCAATAACGAAGGATTAATACTTCCTATGTCTGCAGGGCACCGGCAGCAGCTACAAGTGCTCATAATCCCGTGAAATGAACGAGCAGGCCCAGCCATCCAGCCGTATAATCCCCGCAGCTCTGCTGCTAACGATTCGTGCGCTGCCGCTTGCGTGAATATTTCACGTGTGTAACTTGACAAGAAATGAGAGCGATAACGAAATTTTACGTAAATGAATAATGGTAACGTGTGATAGCAATACCTTTTTTTTTTGCAACACTTTGTGGCTAAATATAATCCATGCATGTAAATCAGAATTTGAAATATTACACAACAAAACGAGCGGAGAGCACAGTAAGCGATAAATAGGCGCAACTTCACAAGAAATAGAGGGCATAGTTTACCTTCTCCATAGTGAGTTTGTTATCAAAATAGTAAAACAATGTTGTATATTATAAAGTATACAAACAATAAAAAAATAAAAAATAAATAAATAAATTATAAATCTATATAACATAAAACTTCACGGCATGCCATGAAATCACATCATGCCAGTGAAGCACAAAAAGTGGCTTTAATTACAAAAACATTCTACATGATTCATTTCGTTCCGGTGATTTAAATTAAATCACAACTCCAAGGTCATCAGATGATGAGTCACCGCAGTACCGAGTGACGTCATGATATCGCACAATACACTGCAGACCAGGAGTACATTAATTTTTTTAATGCTGCAATGTTTATGTTATTGAGCAACCCCATGACGTCACGAACCGAGCGGGTGGGCAGGCGGGTGTCCTTGGGGCGGCCAGCATCGAACCTGGCTCTCTCTCTCTCCCAGTACAGAAATAGCTGTTGGCTCTGTTAGAGCCTATATGCAAGTCCTGCTGTTGCGGCGGCTATACCTCCCGCAGTTCAGTTTGGCAGGTAGGGGGGCGAGTTACGCTTCTATTCCAGATCCAGACCGAGCTGGAGTTCGGTACACTTCGTTCAATTAATCGTTCTACGCTACGAAATGAGCCGGAAGTGGGAATCTTTATTACTCCTGAACATCGTCTCGATCAACCGTCTATAACGATTTGCACTGAGGCTGATGAGGTATACGAGCAATGGCTGCTTGGTCCACGGAGTCCAATAATTTCAAGTCAATGACGCTTATAAAGACGAAGAGACTCAGAAAATAGGGCACTTTATGTTCTTGGACACCAAGTCGATTGGACGCATGACGAAATTCTAGAATCAAATTGCCCATTGGAAGTCTAAAGACTTGCACTTGGTGGGGGAATGATTCGTCGGTGGGACTATATGGCTTGGAGCACGCGACCAGCCTGCGCACCCACACATACGGCCGCTGCTGGCCGCGAACTGCCTGCTCCTCTCATTGCCCCACTTAGCAGATCATGTCGAGGTGCACGACCGGCCAGAGTTGCGTGTGCTGGAGGAGACCGTGTACTCTTCGATTAGCACAACGATCCAGAAAACAAAATCAAGGGAGAAAGGGACCTAAAGTAATGAAAATAAATTGGAAAGGGGGATATAACCCTCATATTATATTTCGTAGGATACGATAAATCCAGTATATCTGAGGGGAGCAGGGAGTCTCCGGCCCACCCCCTGGATCTGAGCTTCCAAATTGCTATGATATTTTGTAAAAAGAGCATTTCAGCAAGTTTTCAAATCTAAAATATTCTTGAGTTTCCTTTAGGCCGGAGAAACAATGTACATCCGTTTTTGCTATTTTCATGGGATCATGGGAAACTTTGATTAATCCGACCATGAGCTGATGTCGTACGTCACCCGTATTATCAGATAAACCTATATATATATAGCACTGTCACACTTGATTACATTGCGTAGACGACTGTTTACATAAGAAATGATGTTCTAAAAGCAACCTCATGTTCACTTCATCGAGTATTGACGAAGATTATACTGTAAATTATATTATAGCTTTTATAGAAGAGTTTTAATGTATAGAAGCACGCTAGCGTCGCTAGCTAATAGAAAACAAGCAGTTTTTATAATTATTAATAGTTTCTATTGTATACAATCCCTCGCATTCAAGTGTCAGAGCCGATATAAAAAATCACTTCATTTCTAAGCTAACTCACGTGGGTTCGTCTATTCAAAAAGACAGAAGTGATACTTCAAGACGGAAGGGTAATTTATCATGTTGTGTACACACAGCCTGGAATTTACAATTGAGCAACACACATGCACAGGATATGACGCTCCTATGATAGACCTAGCATTTAGTACTCGTATAGGTCCTGGATGGACAAAAAGCTCGATTACAAATGGACAATTTACATGCAGGCATGTAATTTTTATGTTATTTTTTGAAAGAAGAATTCTGTCTGCTTCTCTGATCTCCATCAAATCATATTATTTTGGAACATTTACTTTATTTTTATAATTTACACACGGTATTGAAAGCTGATTAGAACATAAAATATAACCATATGATGTAATCAACTCCCTAATAACAAAGCAAATATACGTCACATGCAATGCAGTCTTGTTATCTTTCTTCCAGCCATTATTTTTTGTTAACCCACCAAAAACTATACACCATCATATTTATAATAAATAAAATGATTATGACTGCAATTTAGTACGGTTTTGCAATACGTAAGGGTGCATGAAAAGCATGAATTGTCCTTTTGTAAAAGTGGGCGTGTCCCATTATAATACAAATCGATGCCCCCTTTCGTTAGTAGCAGCGACCGTAATTGTCGAACTTTCAATGATACTTGACGTAGCTGACACAATCGATTTTATTTAACCGTCCTATAATTTTATGAAAAATAAGACAATAAGATTTTGATGTATTGGCATTTACCACTTACCAACTTTTTATGTAACATTCTTTCTTTCATTTATTCATTTATTATTAATTATATATTATTTTTTCTTTACTCGACTTCCTATTATAAATTAAAACCTTTAACAGATGATGTAGGTCCGATAACGTTAAGTTTGACGTTTGAGGAATTTTTATACTGATACAGATACGTTAGATAAGTGATGATTAAATTATGAAGGTGAAATTTGAATGATAAAATGAAGTAATAAAATCAAAAGATGAGTTAGCATAATCAATTAATCATATTATAGCCAAAACTTTTTAATTTCTGTTATTTCGCTTAACTTAAATTTTTTTTTTTTTTTCACAGATAAGCTTCAACAAGATTAACTCGCAGTCATTGTATGAACCCCTATATGTTGCAGCAGCTTTCATCACACAAAGATTGTATAACATTAAATTTTGAATTTTTGCGAGAGGTAAGGGACACCTATATACAGTGCGTGCGTAACGCCTACAAATATATATTATATATCGCTCGTGCTTCTCCAAAGTAATTTTCACAACAATAATTATAACATTGCACAAATATAATATGCCGTGACTGTACTTATGTTGACGTGCCACGTGAGGCGCGGTGAGTCACCACGCCCGCATATCTGCAGCATCAAGCCCGCCGAGATATATAGTCAGTCATCCAGGGCCTTCTACAGCAAGCTTGCTCAAGCCATCACAGATTAAATGAAGTCATCGCATCATGCTGAAATGTAATCCAGTGAGAATTATAATGATCAGAGAGATTTAGCAAAAAATTGAATACCGTGTTGTATGGAGTGTTGTATGTTTAAATTACAATTTTTAATCAAAATATTTCGGTACTGCTTTATAATTTTATGTAAAAAAAATGTATGTATGATATAATAATAATGACGAGTTCCATTTTTGTATGTAACGAAAGCCACAAAATTAAATATTCTAACACAAAAAAAAATACCTTTTCCCCCAGCACTTTGCCGTATTTTTATTTTTATACTCCTTGGTGATGAAGAAATGTGACTTAAACTATAGATTATAATGTACCAAAATTCAAGTTCCTGCAGATTATAGTGTTAATTATACTGTAGTTGTGTTTCCAAAATCTGATCCTATCCCAAGCCTAACATGTATTAAAATTTTTAAAAAATATATAATAAAATATATTCATATAAAACTGATAAAATATAATATTATAACGGATGAATTTTAATATGAACAGATTACAGCAAAATGTTACTTGGAATTATGAACCTGATATAAAAAGAAGTAATATGATGGTGCGACGGGTACTCGATAAGATAAGTGCCAGCTAACTCGTCAGCTCGTATACAGAGCCAAGTATTCATCTTACTCTCTGCCTGTTTCGAGAATATTGAAAATTAAACAAACACGTTGACTCGACTGATGAACTTATTTTCAGCTGAACAAAATGAACTCAAGTCGTGGAAAATAAATAAATAAAATTATTTTCGTAATATTTGACGTATGTCAGCACAGTAATCAGACTAAATTTCGTTTCCAATTTTAGGCTGAAGGGACATTTGAGCTGCATGGTTCTGACGGGACTACATAAAATGTCCAATGCCGATAAATTATGCAGTACTGCACTGTAAATACTTGAAAGAAATGCAACTATTTAATGGAGAGAAGCGTACCGCAAACTAAGATAACTTTGCAAGATATCACCATGCACTTCATACATTATTTTATTAAGTCGCTTTGAGAAATGCGCGAGCTTGTATATTATTCTAAACTCATATGATTTTTGTGTGTCTAAATATAGAGCTAGGTTATACAGACAAGAACGTTGCATCTTGCACGATCTTCTGATACAAGCTAAAATGAGGCTTTGAGAACTGAATACCGTCGTCTGGCTAAGATGAAAATCATAACTTATTTATCAAAGCTTCCTTTGGTCTTGTGGCGGCTGCTTATCTCGGCTTATTTGGTGAAGTTGACGCAAACAACCCGGGGAAAGAACTCAACTTGTTTATTAATAATTCTGAATGTAAAATGTCAAAGGAGCAAGACACGTTGTTGTCGACAGAAATTATTACAATTCATTTCCTTATCTGTTGCTGGTACATAATTAACAGGACACTAAAGACTCTCAAGAAGAATTCTCATTATTAGCGTGAACAACAAAAAATTGTTGGCTCATCTCTGTATGAGCTTAACAAAGTTCCTCAAGGGCTCTGGACACTGAATCAAATGATTTATGCACTTCCCCTTATAACCCTAGACATAACATCATGCAGGGGAGGTACTGTACATACGTTCAGACAAAATGATTTTGCTGTTTGGTGGTTTTGTCTATTGAGGGGTGGTAAATGCAACTTTTATGTTTAATAGCATCAAAAATTTAGACCATTCTTAAGTCTATTGGAACTTTAGCCCCGGCAGAAAAACGTTTTGAAATTTCATGTTATAGGGTGTAAGTGTACTTCAGTTTTCTGGAATATGATTTCTGACTTTAATAAGTTTTAGTTTATTTTTCTCAATATTCAACTTTTTTTTTTTATACGAGATTGCGCAACGACTTTTAAATACAGTATATTAATTATATAGGCCAATGGACTTGATGATAATCCTCGAAAGTATTATTGTTTTGTCTTATTTCTCAACGCAAGCTGTACAGTTTATATTGTCATGAATGTCATGTTACCGTGAAAAATATGGAAGTACTGTACTTCATGAAGGGTGGGTAGAGCTATTGATGCAGCCGTGCAACACGTAAAAAACACAAAATCGAACCATGTTTTCCATGTTTATATGGTGAAAATATTTCACCCCTATTGATCGACATTCGCACCCTTATACGCTATGATTACTAATTAACGGATATGCGCCCTTTCCATGGTATTCAATCAAGCCTTCGTATATGATGTATTGACGACGAAAAGTTCAGCTGCAGCTATATGCATAAAGCAGGTAAAATTCTCTCTGCACCAGCCTGCTAGCTGACATCTACCATTCAGGGCACGTCCCGAGGGGTGATCTGACCTTAGCACGCCATCGCCACGATAGGTCACCGTAGCATTTCAGCAGGGGAGAACAAATCCGACGCTCCATTTATTCATGTGCAAGATAAGAAAAAAGTAAGGATGTACTAATGGCTCATTAATTTTATCACTCGATATAATAAATTACAGGAGGAAGAAATAGGCAACATATGCAGGAACAGCTGTATATTTATGGGTTTTACATCATGATTCATGTCATTATTTCCGGGTATGACGATAATTAATTAATCAAATAAAATATGTATGTACCCCAATATCAAGTTTGCGATATATATACCCACAGAAGACTAAAGAAAAAGGGAATTCTTAAAAAAAAAAAAAAATCAGAAATAAAGTGTTTTCAACTTCTTAACCTACCTCCAGGGTATGTATAGGCTATACATACCCTGACCTACCTCCAAATTTAAAAATATTTTAGTTCTACATTACATATAATTTATCATAAAGCAATGAAGGAAATTTTGGTCGATTCAAGTATCGGACGCAATCTGTTGAATTTGCGCGAAGTGAAAATTGTATTATTTGTGATATTTATTTCGTCCCATGTTCCATAACCAACAGTTTTAAAACACTTAGCAAACCGCAGAAACTTTAATTAGGGGCGGTCGATACAGGAGTTTGTAATTTTACAGAAATTAAAATTAGGTATTTTACTATTTTACTGCAGAGTTGACCATAGACGAAAAGTACAATACACCATGGCTACGAGTACCTATGACACCAGGCGCGGATCCAGGGGGGGGGGGGGGGAGCGACCCCCCCCAAAGGTCCCAAAATACATTGAAGGTATTACCACCCACCCCAAAATTTAGCATTGCGGGATAGGGCACCGCCCCCCCCCCCCCCCCCAAAGCAGCGGGCTGGATCCGCCCCTGTATGACAGGACAGTAATTTTCCCAGTCATGTAGCCAAAATTTGATACTTTGACATCATTTACAAAGCTGTGCAACTTTCCTAATAAAGCACCGTCTCTCTACAAGTCATTATATTTTAATTAGACATTTTATTTCGTCAGCATGCAAGCATCGTAAATTATCTCAATCTCAATGGATTTGTCAAACCATATCATCATTTTAGGAAAATGAGGAGGGACCTCAATGTTATTTCGGCATGATGGAAGCAGTGAAGTGATTCACACTTCAGCGACTGCAGTTACTTTTCATCAGATACATACCGGTATGATTAATTTCGAATCATCAACTTTGTTTACAATAACTCATGGACATCCAAGAGTTTATGACTAATATTATGCACTAGGATTACGTCCCATTTCTAGTATGCTACAGTAATCGAAATCCTAAATAAATAGGTAGTTTCTGAAATATTTTAAAATGAAGTCCAATTTGATTTGATTAGAAAAAAAATCATGCATTATGCATATTATATACTGTATTATAATATACAGTATTCATAAAATGCAACTCTTACGGATGCTCGAGTTCGTCTAACTACATAGTCGCTTCATTTCCGCGGGAAATCAGCATGATTTCACACAATTTGATGACATTACATGATTTAACAAACAGACAGGTAGTAGGCCTAGTCATAAAGAGGAAATTGTACTGTTGGCTATATATCTAACAAAAAAAAAGAAATAAAAATCATTGAACCTTGATTAAAATCCCGTTACGTGTATGTAGTCTGGCCTTCTAGATAAAGTAGAATATCTACAGAGTATGTTTTAAATACTGAAAAAATATCATGAGAAGATCCAAAAAATATTATTTGATCATAAAAAATTGTTACACAAAATATCTAAAAGTATTGGAGCTTTAAATGAGCGCCTGAAAAGTAGGCAAAAAGCACCTTGCACTGCACTACCTCCCGCAAGCCTGCAACCATGGAGGCAGCAAGCCAAGGCTGACAGGGCGAAACAAAATTATGCACTTCCAGAAACTATAATTTGATGAAATGAAATAAATTGTAACTTACCCGTCACCCACAACTACACATTTAATCGCCTGCATTTTATCCTAGCACCCTCCCAGCAGGAAATAAGCGTCAAATGGGCGGGGAGGTGTATTATCGAGAATTACTACACAAGTCTACAGAAGACAACTCAACACTGAACTCCACTGAAGTTTGGGGTGCAGTATAAACTTCGTAATTATTTGTAAAAAGGTGCGCAGTAACAGATTTGACCCTAAAATAGATCATCTGCGCAGCATTTCATTATGGGTTTGTGGTAAGTGAATCATCAGCTTATAACTATAATTACAAAATGGTGCAAATAACAACAAAAATTCAATATAAAAATTATTTCTATGTTTTTTTGGGTATATTTAGCTGGAATAGTATATTTTTACAATATATAGCTACTATTTTGATGAAAATTGTTCTTGCACTTCTTGTGCTGTTCACATACTTTCTCAATTAGCCACAAGAGGCGACACCAGCTTGTAACCTTTTTTTAGAAAAAATATTATAAAAAATACAATTAAATTAGGAACAAATAAAAAACAACAACACCAGTATTTCCATCATTCTACTTGTGATTGCCTCAAAAGCTGTAACTGTGTCTTAATACTTCATATTAAGTTTTGTGAGATACAATAAAATAATAAAATGTAGATGGATTTTTGAAGCTGTGCGCTTTTTTTCACACCGCCCTTTGCTGCCTCTATAGGTGAAAGTTGGAACAATTTCGAAGTAAGACTCCCTGCAATATATTTTTTTCATCCGAAAAAATACTATATTATAAACATTAGCAGTTAAAATTGAAATTACGCAGCATTAAAATGAATAATTTTGTATCGTTTTCAATTAATGTAAATTTACCGTGCTTTTGATTTCCTCTGCAGTAAGGATATTAAAAAAATCTTTCACTCTTTTAAAATTTAAGCGGTAAATATATTGAGAATGCGCCTGAGCGCTGCCGCGCATGCCAGTGCAGCTGTGAGCAAAAATGTTCTTGAAGTGAGAGGTTGATGTTGATGGAGAAAGCTCGTATGATACAGTTTAAATGACTTGTTTCAAACTTATTATAGACGTGTCTCCTTGTCAGAGACAAAAAATATTATTTAAATTATTAATAAAAAGATGACTGAATTATTATTACATTAAGTTTGTGCCTGTTTTAAGTGTTTATGTGTCCGTGATGTGCCAAGTGCTGGGAGGTCCGTTTATAATGCACCGTTCAACTTATTTAATTAACGAATTTTTACTGGAAGCTGACATAGGTTTTTTATCTCAACTGTATAACGTATTAATTTGATTAATAATATTATTAAAAATGTATTTTTAACAGTAGAATTCAATCGTTGTTCGTTGTGATACGTATACATATATAATGGCATGGCACGTTAGCAAAATCTTTACTTTGTTCTACATCGTCCAGCAATGCTGCAGTGCTTATCCTCTGGATTGGAACAATGCAGGTAAATATAAGTTTTCTTTTGTCCACTACTGTTTGTTTTCCATTTCCTGGTATATTTGTATTTCTACAATCGCGGTGTAAAAAACACCCTCTCTGGTAAAGAGCCCTGAAAGAGACGTAACGAGGACCGAGAGGATATATATTATTATGCAGGCCGGAAACAGGCGTATGTGAGTATGTAGTGACCAACGTATCTTGAAAAGTTCATTCATTACACTCAACATTGATTAATATTTCCTTAATTTTCTTTGTATTGTTCCTGCAGGATTTTTCTGTAACTAGTTTTAAAATAACTCTTGAAAATGCATAATATGCATAACTCAAGTAAAAAAATTTATGGGAATTGTATGGGAAAAAATATGGTTATTGTATGGGTTATCCCATACAATAACCATACTTTTTCCCATACATTACCCATACAAAATATGGTCTAAAATCTGGGAAAAATGACCGAAAATACGATATTTTTGACCATATTTCTTAGCACCCTGCATGGTATGGTCTAGGTATGGTCAAAGTATGTTATGAAAACCATTGAAATGACCATATTTATCCCATACAATATCTAATCTTGTCAGCTTAATTAACTAAAGCTAATTAATAAAAGGCTGCATAATTATTTATTTTCATTGGTTATAAAATTTATTCTTTCATTAAATATGTACAATTTATAACATCCAATCAGACATAGTTAACATAATATCAGTATTAAAAATATTAGGCATTAATATAACAATAATATTTAAATATCAAAATAGTAAGTAAATATTATAAATTAGTACAATAAATATTAAAAACTAACATATATTCGGAGTTATACATCAGCATACATCAGGATTGATGAGTTTCTTTCGTTTGGCCAGGAATGGATTCTGTAAAAAAATACAAGGAGAATCTGTTGTTATATAGATTTATAATAAAAGTCAATATTGACTAATATTTAAATAAGATCGCGGTTGCGACACTCCCGACAAAATAACATTGCGTGGTACCATAGCACATGAAAAACACGATATAAGGTAATAACCTAATAATGTAATGATTTTTTGATCCTTTGGAAAAAGAAAAAAAAAAAAAAAAATTAAAAGCAAAAAAAAAATTTAAAAAAAAGGAAAAAAATTTGCGGAAAAAATAAAAATGCGCAACGTGGTGAAAATATCGTGATTTACATTGATCGGATACGTACTATCGCGTCTGCCGTAAAAATTCCAGAAGACGTAAAAAATATATCAAAACTTTAATAAGACAAATAATATTTAAAATATTATTACTATGTTATATAGCACTAAACCGCATTATAAATCGTTAAGAAATTAAGACGTTCATGAAGTCAAAGAGAGAGCGCAATTTATACGCTCAATCACACGAATATAATCATACCATATCACGCATAATGTTATTATTTTTTTTTTTTTACTATAGTGGTAATTTCAGGGGGGGGGGGGACTTTTGTTCAGTTCTGTGTATTAAGTCTCAATCGCCCTGATTTTAACTATTTTTAGAAAATAAAATATTCAAAAAATTAAATCGCTCATTCTACTTAAACAGATCGTAAATATTACGATATTATTCATATTATATTATGCAAAAACACGCAATCCTTCGAATTTTCGTATTTTACTGCCGAAAATTTTTTATTGCTTGATGATGATACATGCACTTGTCATTCATTTTAACTTTAGTGAATGATCGAGTGTCGACGCTAATATTAAAAGTTTTTGCAACATTTGTTTTACTCGAATTCCTGTAGTGTCATAGATAGTATTTTTATTATTAAATTAAATTGAACCGGGCACTTGACGCAGTGGTATACACCTCTGATTCGTAATCGGATCGTCGTGAGTTCGACTCAGCCATGCACCGCCAAACTTTTCACAAGTAGCGATTGCTAAAGAACACCCACTCCTGCATCCGGGAGGTGATTGATGGCATCCTCCATCAATTGCCGACCATCCTGACTAAGGTTTCCATGGTTTCCTCAGTCACAACCAGGCGAATGCTGGGATGGATTGCTTAGGACATAGCCGACCCGGTTTGGAAGGGACCCACAAAAGTACGGTCTACGAAGAGCCGGGAGGTTAAATTCAATTCAGTCACTTAAATGTGGCCAGTACCCTATACTAGGGTTCAGTTAAAAAGCTAAAAAAAAATATTAAATTTACAACAAACGCCGCAAACTGACAATCCCTTACTTTGCCGATTAAACACATGCAGTGATAAAGTGAGTAACCCGAGTTAATTGAATTCATCGCACCTCAATTATTATTTTCTTGGTAATAAATTTTAAATAATAACGTATGCATATTTTATACGTTTAAAATGTAATGTAAGGTAACACGATCAGCTGATCGACACAGTCCAATTTGATAAACATGTAAATCTTAGGCTCTTAGCAGACTAATAAATATTGAACGAACATACATGACCAAAGACCAAAATGTGTGAATGCTCGAAAGTATCCACAATTATTTGAGCTCAAATTTCTTAATCAATTTTTTAATTTGGCTCTCTATGGGAAACCCTGTGCTAAAAATTTAAAAATTCAGAATATTAATTATTTGCTTTGAAATTTTTTCCCGTGGCTTTTAGGAACTACAATCTATTTCTAAAAAAAAAAAAAAAAAAAATGTAAAATAAAAAAATTGTATTTCTCCTTACTTTCTTAGATTTACATATGAATCAAATGGAACCATGTCGATCAGCAGAGCCGTGTTACCTTTTAACCCCCTGAGAAACTTGATATAAGTTAAAACTTATTTCCTGTGTCTATTGATTACATATAACGACAAGTTTTTACTGTATAGATATATTCTTTGGCTTTTTCTTTTTTAAACTGAAACATTGATGTTTTTTTATTATTATTTTTACTTTTTATCAAACCCTATTGGTAACTCCTATTTACTAATTACTTTTCTTACATATTACTTTGAAACCCCGACCCTTCTGAACCCATAACTTGGGCATTTCGTGGGCATCACGGCTGCAGCATAGCGCGATCCTCCCGCCCAAAGCAACCTGCCGAAGAGCGATCGTTAAAAATCTATTAAAACGTGTTTTTAGGGCCCTCGAAATGACTAAAAAATAAATGCAGATAATTACTTACCATTAATTAAGTCGAAAAAAGTGGTTTCGTGCATTTCTTCAATAATAAAACGATCACAGATTCAAGGCAAGCCATCTTTTCAGCTTCTTTTAACGGACCTTCTTCATTTTTTTTAAACACACAGCTGACACAGCTGTCACAGCTGGAAAAAAGATCGATAGATCGTATCGATTATTTTAAAGCGCCCCGCTTAAATTCAAAAACAGTATATAATGATATGTTTTTTTTGTTTGGTTTTTTTATTAACATTTAATACTTAATATATTATATATGCAAGCAATTTGAGTACCATCAACTTGAGGCAATAATTAATAATTATATACTAAAATCTAAAATTGTGTCTGCATTTTATAACTATAATTATTATACAAAATTATATTTTCTAAAAATTAATAGTCACAAATTAAGGGACATACAGAATTAATATATTAATTAATAATTTAGCATGCAAAAATTAATGTTGATTTCGATTCGTTTTTCCCCCTATATAGCTTCTACAGCATGTATAGTTACTGCATGATGAGCAGAAAATTTTTCTAAGTCCGATTTGTACTTTAAAATTTTTTCCTTCATCAAAAGTATATGGGTAAAATGTGGTCAATTGTAAATTGTATGGTCATTGTATGGTTCACAAGGTGCATTAAATAAAATAATTTGCTGCCCATACTTTAACCATACCTATTTTTCAATCAAATTTTTCATGACCATACAAGACCATACAAAACCACACTTTTTCCATACCAAACCATACAAAAACCATATTTTTACCATACATTACCCATACATATTTTTACTTGAGATAAATATACTGTAATTAATAAATTTATGACGCTTATATACTGTTGGTCCACCGACTCCACCGGCCAGTATGCAGCATACATTTATATTTATATCAAATATATAATTAATTATGATACGTATTTATAATTTAAACACGGCATACTGTGTATGTACTTACAAACAAATTTACGTAACAATTATTTGCACTTTCTCTTCTCCATTCATATGTTTTATGCATATAGTACATGCATATACATATTGTACTATGTACTATGACTTATACTATGTATGTATAATTATAAGCTAAATGTAATGCATACTGTTATATGTTATATTATACTGACTGTACATTTAATTGAAGTCCTCTGTACTTCTGGCTGCATTAATTAATTCTTTAAAAATAAAGATGACAAATAATTTTTTACTCTGCTTTATGCATTAATTATCTGATAATTCTGATTACATATCACGGTCGCTACCAGAGATCGAGCTTTTTATTTACAATACAGTACAGAATCTCTGTCGCTATACTAAATTCAAATTCAAATATTTATTCATCATCAAGACAAGTCAACATAATATACATGGTAATAAATATAAATAAACAATAATAATTTTATATATTATTCACTCTTATAGAAATCGTCAATAACTGCAGTACACATTCTTGTCAAATAAATATTTTTTAATTCTCTTCTTAAAAACACTCAAACTTTGCTCACTTTTTATATCACTAGGTAGGCTGTTGAACAAGGATTGGGCACTATACATAAGTCCTTTCTCGTATGCTGTTGTTCTGTGACGTTCAAGCACAAATTTATCTTTATTTCTTGTATCATAAAGTATAAAGTACTATAAAGTATATTATACTGGTACACCTTGTTTTTAGATATTTACGGCTGTTCGTCGATATCATTATTCATAATAATATTATTAATATATTATTATATTATAATAATATTATATTATTATAATACACATTTAAATATAACCTGGTTCAGTGCATTGGCAGATGTTACGGTATACACCTTATTATACTGTATACATTTTTTGTATTTTACAACTTTTTTTACGAAACATAACGGAAGCTTTGACTTCTTTATAAATAATCAGAATATACAACAGAATTTTGTTACGTACACAAATTGCATATTGATAATTTTTGCTAGCGTCGTAAGAAGGAAGTAAATATAGTATATAGTAAAGTGTTGTGAAAGCGAGAGTTGCAACTCCTTTACTGGGGGACTCTTTGGGGAAGCCTTTGCCAGACTTGTAGCTGGATGACTCATTTCTCCGACCGTTCACCAGGCAGCAAGCAGCCAAAGCAGCATAGCCAAGCTCGAGTTACAGAAGCGTAGACAGCGTGTCAACTTACGTCACTGGCCACAACGTATTGTTTTACCCTTGGAAAACAGAGGAAAGAAATAATAATTAATTACAGTTCAGTAATATTATTGTCCATATCTTAATACGCAATAATTATTCATTGGGAGGAATAAAAACTTTTTTATTGTTGTCTGGTATTATCAATGTTCTTTTAAAATAATGTGTTTTCAATCGAGGTGAAAATATAAAAGGGAAATCAAAATGTTAAAGAAATCCACGAAAATCTGTCAAGCATACGTTCTACTGAATTGTAGCAAGGGTTATAATTAGTTTGCACAGTACACAGGAGAGTTTTTAATTAATTGATAATGGTAGCAGCTTTGGATCATAGATAAGGGCTATTAGATAAAAAAAAATGAAATATGGTATTAAAATTGTGCCTCTAGGATGTATTTGAAAAAACGGTAATTATTTAGCTGACATGGTCTACTAATAAGGTCTACATTTATTTGTATAATTACTTTCAACATATTTAATACAGTATCATCTATTTGCATAAAACAACGGGATTGTAAAGTAACGATTAATTTTACCAAAAATTTTCCTTGTCTCCGAAAGACAAGCAAAGTCAATCAATATCAAATTTCTAATACTTGACAAAGAGATAAAAGTTAAAGGAAAGACGCAAGTGTCTTAAATTACTGATTACTATTTTTAAATTTTTCACCTATCCGGGTGGAGATGGAAGCAGAGAAAGCTTTTTTTTTTTTTTTAACAAACACGCCACCCTTCTCAATGCTTCTTATTAAAATAAATGACATACTGTAATTGAACTCTTCCGTTTAAAATTGGACTATTTAAATTTAGAACCGTCACTGTTACCAGTTGTCTAAATTTGGGAGATTTAATTCAATGGTGATGCTAACATTTGTTTTGCTAATATCTAGGTATTACTCTAAACCGCACTCTTAACTTTACATCTAGTCTCCGTCACATGCTCTCTCAGTGTCGTAAAAGATTCAATCTTTTAATTCTTTTAAGAGGCAAACTACGTGGCTGTGCTCCCAAAACTTTATTACATACATATAAAATGTTCATTAGACCAATAATGGACTATCAATCATGCTTTACTGCCATCATGCCACGGCATATGCAAGAGCGCTTGTTTCAGATGGAAAGAAGATTTTTGCGGCGCATTCACAGGTTGCCACCCGAGACAGAAAACGAGGCGGTGTATCGTCTCACACGAGCCGAGCCGCTGGCCGCCAGGCTAGCTAGACTTCGCGCGCGCTATGTGTACAAGGTCGTCATGCAGGAGCGCCAGCCCATGCTTGAGTACTTGAGCGCTGCGGCCCCATCGCACCGCAATTTTCCTCTCTACAAGTATCCTCACCCACCATCTACGTTATCTCTTATCGCTCACCTAGAATTCCCTGACCTAGCAACACCTCTATCAACTCCTATATTTCCTCCTTACTTGCTACCCGATTACCTTTATTTGTCTAATGTTTAATAAACATCAGTTGTGATATTTTTATTCAATATATGTCAATTCAGTATTATTATAATTATTTCAACAATTTTAAATATTTTATTTTTTTAATAATCTTTTAATCAGTATATGTTACGTAATTAATAAGTTATAAATTTCTTCTGTTAACAATATAAGTTTCGTTAGTATTATATTTATCAATAAAAATAATTATTTTTAATATCATAAAATTAGTACAAAAACTAAAATTCTAGTCAAAAATAAATATTTAGTTCAAATTCACATTAACTTACTTGTTAGTAATCTTACTGTTATGTTATATAAACTATTTCTTGTCAACAAAAATTCTAATGTCTTACTATTTCAGATAATGTACATCCCAGTGCCAAATTGTTAACTTCTTCAACCATTATATATTGTATATTATTATGTATTAGAGCCTTAGGTATCCAATTATTTATGTATTTCAATTTATCATGTAAAAATATTATAATTCATGTATTCAAATAACAAATACTTTCATTAACTATGTAAAATTCTATGGCTAAAGAGGGATTAAATTCCCTAAATAGCCTCAGCCCTTGAGGCTGAATGTACAATGAATGAATGAATGAATTTGTTTTGCTTATGTATATAATTATTTGACAGACATAACTACCATGCATGGGAAAACTTGACTATAATATAATACAGTCATGCACTGCCAGAGAATCAATCTTGGTCGTGTAATATAAAATAATATTTTTATTGTTTTGTTGTAATTTGATTGTGCACCGAATTGGAAAAAAACAAACAATGCAGTCATCTCTCATAAATAAATTAATTGTATATTTATTTAATCTGTTTGTTGCAGAGCTAGTTTTGAATTTGTAAATTATATATATAAGGGGCATTCACAAAGCCTTAAAGCCACAATTAAGGCTCAATAATTTAAGACCAGAAATTTTGGGTCTAAAAAACACGTTTAAAATCAAGCTTTAAATTATCGAGTCTTAAATGTGGCCTTAAGTCTTTGTGAATGCCCCTTATAAGTACTGTATATAATAATATAGGTATGTTCGTAAATACACAACCATGCAGCTGATGATAATCAATTATTAGATCGATTTTCTTTGTATTACCTAAACAGGAGATTAATCACCGTTCATCTGATTATTGTTTCATGAATCGACTGCATTTATAAAAAGAACTATTATTAAGAACAAAATTATATCAAAAATACCGTCGTAATCAATTTAAATTTTAGTGCAAATCTACTTGAGTTAGCGTACTTGATCTGCGCTTATGATATCATTAACTTTAATGTATAGTGATGTCAGTTATAGATAATATTGAGAACCTCAAGGAAAATGACCGATTTTATCTGAGAAATCTTATCTTAGAGTCAAAGAATTCATTGTTCACTGTCGTAAGATTTAATATATCTATAGCTCTCGTTACGCAGCAAAGCAAGCCTAATATAATATTATTATATAATATATAATTATACATTAAGTACGAGCTTAATTAATATTGCTGATTGACACAATTCATGAACAGAAGTGGTTTTTAAATCACAAATGTAAATAATTATAAGCCCAGTCTATTTACCTCGGCTTGAATTTCTGTTAACTGGAGGTAAACTGATTAGATGCATGACAATTTTTTCATTGTCGACCATCCTGACCGGAGTTTTTTCATGTTTCCTCAGTTATATTAATATTATTTTACGTAATATGATGGACATTGATCTTTCAGAATTCCCTTACCATCATAATTAAACCGCGCGTCTTTCATATAACGTTTTTATCATAGAAGATACATCGTGCATGTCACCTTAGTGGCATTTATTCATTGTACATTCAGCCACAAGGGCTGAGGCTATTCAGGGAATTCAATCCCTCTTTAGCCGTAGTATATACATAAATTTTTGTTGAGATTTTTAGAAGAATAGAACATGAGATATATATAATTACATAGAAAAAAAAAATACATAGAAAAAAATAGTTTACCCTAAGATTCTAATACAATATGGTATACAATATATATAATGCTGTAGAACAAAAACAGGTGGCACACAAAATGTAGTGGCACGTGATTTACGTTATATGAAACAGAGGGACTTTAGAATTTTTGTTGACGTGCATGATCACAGATAATGCGAGATAAAATTTGAACTTTATTTTGACTAGAAAAGTAATTATAAGCAAAGTAAATTTTTTTTAAATAAAAGTTGGCATTTAATTAAATTATTATTTATTGTATTTGCTTATATTGAGATGTAAGGTTTATATTTACTATGTAGAGATTAATACTGTATATAAAATATTGACTAGTTATATTATACGGTTTTACACAATACAAGAAACTTAGTGGCAATTAGTGCTGCCATGTATAATATACTTATATTATATAACTAAAGACACGATGAAATTAATTCGACTAGAAACTTAAAATTGTATAAATGTCTACAAGAGGACAAAGAAATGAGGGTTTACAGTAATTATTTTTAACAAACCATGAAGATGTAAAATTGTTGTTTGTAATTATCGCCGAGTCAAGGTACTTTTAGTACGTTATAAACGTCAATTGTTATAACAGTATGCAAACTTTCACGTCATTTGTTTGCTATTGTTGCTGCAAAGACTGCAGTAAGTCGATTATTGTATATGACAACTTACATAACCGAGAGGCTATAAGATAGATTATAGGCCTTGAGCTATTTATTGAATTATACATGACTTCAGAACATAAATCGATCGATTTCTACCGTACATTATAAACGCAAAAACAAAGGAAATACCACGATTTTGTTATTGCCAAATTACAACATTTTTTTGTTTAATTTTATATTTTATAAAATTAAGAAACTATCAAACGTGCAGTATGCAACAACTTTAAAACTTTATTTTGAACCCCTATTAATAAGCTGTGCTGGAATATTTATTTGGTTTATATAATGTGCATGGTTTCTATCTATATGATTAATCATTTATATTGATGTATATTTCAGTTTATTATTATTTTTTTCTGGAAGTTAATTCATTGTAAATTATGGTATTTTAATTAATGCAATACTATTTAGAATTAAATTTATCTATATACGTACATAATTACAATATTTAGACAATTTAGTTGCTTTTATGGATGCAACAGCGTGTCCTTTTCTTTTTTTAATTTATTTCTTCTGGCAAATATTCAAGATTGATGAAGCAGCAAGGGGGAATCCACTTGAGGAGAAAGACCGTTCCAATCAGTTCCCGTAGAAGGTCCCAAAATACATGGGAGGTGTTACCTGTCGTCATTGGTGCTTCAAAATAGCTTCGCGGAATTAAGCTCCAGCTTCATAATTCTCCTCCCCTTCCCCCAAGAACCATATAAAAACTACCCTTGTCTTGTACAAGAAGTATTAACTAGGTTTTATGCAAAATAAAGGCTTCAAGTCAGCCGTCCTAACTTAACCTATAATGTAAAAACACACTCAAAAGTGCTGTTTTGGCATTAAAGAAATTTTTTAGAGAAAAATAAGTTTCTGATTCAAAATTAAATATCTATAAATAGGGGGTGGGAGATAGGAGATGTTTTCAAATTGATTGCTTATGCTTACAGTTAAAGGGGGGGGGGGAGAATAAAATTTCGAACATATATATTGGGTTATTTAGAAATAAATTTTTTCGCAACGGGGAACACTTCAAGCCTCTATTTCATATTATACAAAAGTCGGTATGTTTCGATTTGCGAGCTTATTATCTCGATACATGAACCCAAAGGTCTAAATAAGATTGAGATACCGGTATATAATAGAACGTAGCGCAGTGCGTTGACCGGTTATGCTTGTTGAATTCGTCGGTTGTTATACACTTGCTTGGGGTCCTTCGTTGACCAGGGGTCATTAATTTCGCTTTCCCTTCAGTGAAGTGAACTTGTTTCTCTAACTGTGAATTGCTTTTGTACATATTAGAGGTGTCCATGTGTTTTTCATGGTTTCCTCAGTCACAAATAAGCTGCATGGTACCCTATCTATACCCAATACACTCTGCCAGTTTATAACTCTTTGGTAATGCAATAAAAAATAAAATAATAACAATCATAACAATTACGTTATAGTTTAAAATATATGTGCACCAAAGAACATGGTAAATGCAGTTACATGAAATTTTATGTCGCCATGGTGTCTGTTGGTTCACTATGTATGTATTGTAAAATAAAAACAACAATAATATACAGTACCTAACTTACCAACATTATATTATAGAAGCCTCACTTTTCCTAAAGGTATCTCATCAATGCGATATTACACGCATTGTATCGGTATTCATACTGCATTAATTACAGATGAGTGCTTTACTGGGTAGCCTTGTATTGTTCAAGCATGATAATTGCCCTGGTAAAACATAAATATAGTAAATAACTATATATGACTTCTTCTATATAAGACATACCAACAATATAGTAACATATACAAGTAGAGCGCATCACTTGTATATTTCATTCACATTGCGTACTTGTGCATAACAAAACCACGACATATTTTTTTTTTCTTACATAAAATGCGTCATTTCATTATACGTACTGTATAATATAAAAAAAATGTTGATACAATGTTTTTACATTGTTGCCAAGTCTTATGTGACGCCCTCAATTATGTAATCAAATGGACTCACTACTACATACATTATATAGGGGAGCTATAAGATGAAGTAGGCTTCTATTTAGGCTCGGCAGCCCGCCTGGCAGTCGCGATGGTGCTCGTCGCGCGCCAAGCATGCGAATTGTTTGTGTCTAGGGTTAAAGGTCATTGGGCCGTCACATCACACACCCCCTGACCTGATGATGATGGTGGTGGTGGTTCACCACCATCCATTCAACCAGCCGCAATGACGCGTTTCTAACCGAGATAAAAACATTTATAATGTATGACTTTTGAACTTTTACATTATTTATGTATGCTACTACTATAATATAGTATAGGACATGAGACATAAGTTACCATAAACTTTACAAGATTGTGTACTGTAGTATATATGGAGTAAAAAATACGGCAAGTGCTGAAAGTTGAAATGCAATAAATTTAAAAGCAAAAAATGATTTTATTATTATTATATATATATATATATATATATATATATATATATATATATATATATATATATATATATATATATAGTTTATATTAAAATATCCTATTTTCACCGTTAGTTACTTATTATTAGATACGTAATATTATTTTCTTGTATTTATTTTGTATTTTGTATTGGTGACATAAATTAATAAATGAAATAAAATGTTTTGTGCAGTACATACGTAACATAGCGTTTTATTTTGTTAGATAGCTTTGCATAAAATAATAAATTACACTAAAACTTAAGTATTATATAATATAATATTATGATACAAAGGAAGTTTTAGAATGTCAGTTGGTCTATAAATATAGTCATGTAAAAGTTTTAAAAACGAGATGAAAAAATAAGTTGTACGAACTGACTGTTTTAACTACAATATTGCACGCGATTTAGCAAATGTAATTATGCATGTAGGCCAGTAAACAACTCTTACCTAGTGGGTGGTATTTTTTTTTCTTTGTTACAAGTTCTTCAATAATTATTGGCATATATATTTTTTTAAATGCATGAAAGTTATTTTAATTTAGAAGCATTGTATTCTTCTTAAAAATATTTTTTTCTTGGTCATGGTGAATATTATTTTTATTTATGAGAGCATGTAATAATTTTCTGCAAAATAACTGGCGTTAACAGTGCATGATGATGCACTTCTTATTTTATATAACAAAAGGAAGTGCATCTTAATTGTAATATGTTCTTATAAAGCTGATGGTAGCTCGGTTTAATTAGCTGGTAACCCAAGACTTTATAAATAAAGTATGGAATATATTGCAGTAGTTTTAATCTGAAAATAGTGTAACATTTACGTACTAACACACAATGCATCGATTCACGCACTATACATGATATTATATATGATAGATGCATCTGTTTTACACTCATTCAACTCACGAATTCGCTTACAATAACCCTCATAAAATTAACGTAACAGAAAACTCTTACGATGTGTCATAAATAGAATTAACACTTCGTTATAGTATATACTGTACTGTACGTTTCATTTTTTTTATGCTAAAATTGTGAGTGACTTCAAGTGTAAAATTGTACCATGTAATACCGGCTTAACTTTGTACGATTGAACGAATACGATCACTTTGTTATTGATGTCCTGCACCTGTGCGCATGCAGCAGACCTCCAAACTTGCTCGCTCAAAGGGTTGCCTGTATACGAAGTTGGCAGGCTGAATTTAAATATAAATAATTATAATATATATATAATATAATATTAAAAACGATAGTACTGACATAATTTTACATTACACTGTCAAATATTGCACGAATTTAGTATTATCCCTGCACTCTGAATCATTTAACTTATAATAATAAGGCAACATTATGATTTTATTTTACGATAATAATGTTATATATAGCTACGTACTGTTCACTATCATTTTATCACACATACACCCTGGTGATCGCGTCGTATTTCTTTAACCCTATAACATGTTTCCACCGTTCGTGCAAGTGACGTGGGTGATGAAGGAGGCTGCAGGGGCGACTCCAGGCACTTGTTTTATTTTTCCGGAGGGGATATCTGAAGTGAAGTTTCTAACCCGCATGATATTTCTTGAACATTAAAGGGACGACTGGTTTCGGTGCAGTGTGATCTCCCCCCAGTAGCATTCCAACCCCGTATGTATTTATTTTCCCCTAAGTTACAAATATAAATTATTATAAAATGAAGAAGGGTAGCGATAGAATAGAAATATTACACTGACAGAAATAAATGTAAGATTTCAATACATTTTGCTATATTGAAGTAAAATTTTTACTTTATATTTCATGATTATACACTGTAATACAGATATAATGTAATAAAACACAATTAAATGTAGCTAGTAACATAGCTAGCTGTATAAAACAATTTTATGAACTATGTAGTTAGTAAGTATATAATACAACATAACTAAGTTTTTAAAATAATTTACAATTCTTATAAATCAACACATTAGCCTCTGTTGTACTTACTATAACAGCTATATACCACAATATAGCTAGATGTTAAAAATCGTAACTATAACTCTAAATAGTGCCGCTTCAAGACTTATATAGAGAGTTATGCTGTACAATATACCTGAATTGTTGAGACACTACAGTTCTTGTATTAGACGACATAAAAAATATGTTACAAATGAATATTTTTTATTAAAAAATGCCATTTGTACGCCATTTGTAACAAGAAGATGATGTAAATGTACACCGTTATTAGTTACCTGGGCTGGATTGTTCTCTATCTGTTATCACTTCGAGTGTACGAATATCAAAATTATAGAGGTATGTAAATCTTTATATATACAGTATTTTAATATATGAAAAAACTGTTTAATTTGATTGTTATTAAATTTAAAACTATTGTTTTTAGGTGCGCATACTTGTTTCCTCCAACATGCATACTACTGCATTCAAACGTTTAAATGAAGCCAGAATGACTACATTAATTAACAGGTAATTATCAGTTACTTAAGTTATTATAACCAGGTAAATAGTCTGTGTAGAGATTATATTTTTTGTGCATTTGTCGCAGATTCTCGCACTTTTCGCAGATGCAATTTGATATTCTGAACTGCAATGACCTTGCACCTAGCTGCATTGAGCTGCAATGAACTTGAAGATTTGATGGAAACACACCAACATCAATCTCGGTACTAGTGATCCACAATCCTCGCGTACCCCTTGATTTTTCTTCCTTTACTGCATGCATGCTCGTGAGAAAATAGAAAAGTGTTGTAAAATTTTGTTGGATATTTTCACATGAAATCAAATGAATTCATTAATAAAAACTCCTTCTAGGAATACGGCCCTATTATAGATTAAAACAACGCACATAGAATGACATTTTCCGTCGATTTTGGTGTTAAAAAAAATTTTAATCAAATTTGTCAGCTGGTATATTAAATTAAAGCATTATTCTTGTAATTTTTAGTGGGCATGTTCATTTACTTTCAATTGTGATATCATTGTTATTTCTAATTTGTTGTTAAATTTTACTGCATGGTAATGGTTATATAATAATATATTGGTCGATTTCTGTTATATTTGTAAAACAATTAAAAAAAATAATCCTATACTTTTTCATAAAAAACAGAAATAAAACTGCATGCATGTGGCACTATATAATGTAATATATTTTTATTGAAAAAGAAATTGCCTTTATTTTAACGCAATTTGAAAGTTATGCCACTATGTTTTTTTTCCTGATTTGTTTATATAATAACTATGAGATATTAGAATGTGAAAATTTTAGTGGCTTAATCGAAAGAAGGGGTAAAAATATGGTACTGTGAATTTTTCAGATTTTTTTGAGACCGGGAACTATTTTTAAAAAATTATTGAAAGTCTATTTTATGACGTCACGGGCGGCACTGCCCTATCCTTTTTCTTAAGGAGAGTCGCCCGTGACGTCATCAAAATAGACTTTCAATAATTTTTTAAAAATAGTTCCCGGTCTCAGAAAAATCTGAAAAAAATCACAGTACCATTTTTTTACGCCTTCTTTCGATTAAGCCACTAAAATTTTTACATTCTAATATGATCTAATATCTTATTATAAGATAAATATATAAAAATGAAGTCTTTTTGGAAATATTTACTATACAAAAAGCTATGTATACAACCAGAATCTTTATAGTATTACTTTTTTTCATGAACGTGCATTTTATGTATCAATTAATAATTAATTGTAATGTGTGTTATATTAATTAAACTCCCAGTTATATATAGTATTGAAATAAGATGTGTTTATTTCTTTAACATTTACCTTTTTTTTAGCAAGTTATTCAGGCAATGTCAATCATGCATTGCTTATACGATCATATTTTAGGCTGAGTTAAATTTAGAATTGCATTAAGCTTTGTACCTGTTCATATACTGCTTTGTTTAATTTATTTAATCTATATCTATCTAAGTTAAAGAACAATAAATAATTATTAATTATATCTGATTTTAAAATGAATTACAAAGATTTTAGTAACAAATTAAGTATAGAAAGAAAATAATAATATTAATACAATTATATAATAGTTATATTAAATCAAATAACCAACTATATAAAATTATAAATATATAGATTAAATTTAAATAGTAGCTATATTGTAGCATATAGCTAAGCTGTAAGTTTTGAGAAACAGTTGCTATATAGTACAACATAGTTCAGTTATAGAATTTTTAAATTGTAGCTATGTTGTACAATATACTTCGATGTGGTGATTAAGAGTTGCGCTGCATTTTACTTTAATACAGCAGTTCTGGTTTCCAATATAAAACTCTTTTACCCCAAAAACAATACATCTAATTATATTGCAAACTACAATAATTTATAAATTTTTCCGTCAGTGTAAAGCACCTCTGTAAGTGCACTTATATCACTGAAGTGGTGGCTGCTATCCTGTCTCTGAATTATAATTTCACTGAAATACTAGTATTATAGTTTTTTTTATAAAATATAATATTTTGTGACTAAAGCTGAGGTGCCTGCTTGTGTTTCAGGGGGCGCCGAGGAAGTATGGGGCCCGGTGGTGGCGAGCCTGGCGCTGCTGCTGGCGTGTGCCGTCCTGGCGCTGCTCGGCTGTGTATGCTGCCGTCACAACAAGACGCCCTCCTTCCAGGTGAGACCTTTGGTTGATGATCGACGTTGCTGCCATCACCTGCGGCTTGCAAATTTTTAAAGGTTTTTAAGTGTACAGCTCGAGACAATCGAAACATTGCCCCCGCTGTTTGAAGGCGTTGACACGGACCCTGTGGTGAAAGGAAACTTTATAAGGATCGCTCGTCAGACTTGTGTTCTCTTAAAGTCACAAATCTGCTTACCTCTATTGAAGCTGCAACACCAGCAAATTAGTCATTTCTTTTGTGTTTAACTTTTTGTGACGTCTCGAGCTATATATCTTTCTGTCACCAACTTTATTTCAGCATAAATGTTAAAATTTAGAGTATTGTATCTATCTCATTCGTTAACTATAATCATTCTCTTGCAGTACTTTAAAGAACTGATAGTGTCTACTGCGTCTACTGTATCTTATTTATGGAATCTTCGAACGGACTTCAATTTGTCACTTCTTATAGCCGATATATACGAGTGTAAAATTGTCCTGTCACACCTGTGTAGGGTTTCTGTGGTTCCCCCAACTGCACTAAATGCTTGGATGGATTGCAGGTCATCCCCTTCTCACTCACCCCCTGCATGAAACTAAATTCTGTAGGATTATGAATCATATGCTGCAGTCTATATACCTAAATATAGTAAATCGATGCCTTGCGTCAAAGAAAGAATATTTTTATTTGAGAATGAGACGCGTGTTTTGTTTTCCTCTCTATTATAACTGGAGATGACATGACCTACTCCTGAGTTACAGAATCGTCCAATGTCCAAACAGTTGCGTGTCTATAATAGAGTCGTTTGTCATCATGAGCTTTTACAATTATAAGTAGATTACATCTCTAGAAGAAGACCTAAAATAATAATCTAGATTTTAGACCTAGAAAATAATACATCTCGTAGTTTGGAAGCCATTTAAGACTTGGTATATAACCTTACGACTTCTGTATGACAGTTGACACATCTGTATAGCAAATTAACATGTCATGCAACATAACTAAATATTTAATAAACTTTGAGTAACGTGTCAGTTAAAACTTAAATTTACATGTCAAAATTAATTTAAATTTGCGTCTCGTGGTTTTGAACGTAAAAAAAGAATTCACACATGGTGACGCGTAATTTTCCAACGACTAAACAAGACTATGTACTGTATGTTGCAAGTATAACCGTCAACGAATGTTTGTATTAAATAAAGTACGTGCTGCATGCAGGTGTGACTACACGCAGACAGTACTTGACTCGCAGGCACTGAACTATATACTGCTCGCAGGTTATATGCGGGCTGTCTTGCCTATAATATAATACCAACAGAAATCACAGCAAACGGGCTTATATGTAATTCAATATAAATTGGCCTGTATATAGAATAGTCACTCATAATATAGAACTTCGTCAAATATGATTATATTAATTCACGAAGGAAGTTATCCAGGTTTCTCACTACCACGTTATTGAATTAGGATGGATCTATAATGAACGTGGTTAGTGAGAAACGAGGATAAACTTTATGGATAAATTTTTCGTGAATCACCCGCCATTACATTATAATATAGGTGAAAATCTACCATGCACGCAGCAAAAATTATTGAAGTTAACATCTCCTTTTAAAGAAACGTTTCTGCTGTTGTAAACATAATTATTTCTTTCTCTTAATTTAAATATCAGTGGTCCACTTATTAATTTTAATTCAAATTAATTTTAAATATTTAATCGAAAATATACACAATTTCTCGCTTTGAGCAAGATAGATTCCAATGAATACAACTTTTACTGTAATATCGTTTCCATATATACCTTATAGTATAGACATAGTAAGTGCTTGCAAATATATACGAAGCCTAAGGTCTCTTATATACCTGATATTTTTTTTTATACTTGAGCTATATTAGCAAAGTAAAATTACTAAAATATGTTATAACATTGCATGCATGAGACTACATCCAAATGCAATTAGAAAATATTTTTAACTTTGTTTGTTGTAAAATTATTACCAAGAATTCTTTTTCGGTCGTGACAAAATAAAGATAAATACGTTTTAGGAACAGACATGCAGACAACAAAAAATGGTCAGTGACGTGCTTGGCAAACCTTAAATAGCATTCACGGAGATCCATCATCATTATTATAGAGTCAACGTAAAACTCAAGGGGTTTGCGACATTTACCTGGTAAATATATTATCGATATCGTTTAACGCAGGTTTTATATATTAAATTCATGACCAGGTTGCATGTATTGGAAGCCATAATATATATATAGAAATAAATTATGCTATATAGAAGATCGATATTACTACATAGCTATATACTATAGCAAAAGTGTATATTATATACGATACAAAATTGCCGCTGGTTCTCCGTCACACACTTGCACGACTTATAGGGGGCCATAACGAGATTTAACTTTATTGCCTCTCTTTTATCGTCTCTAATACAAAATTTATCTCATGAGAATCAATATTAAAGAAAAAAAAACTTGCATGAATACCGTCATAATAATATCTACAAACATGCAGGATGCATTTCACATTTAGGTCTGAGATAAAGTCTTTTGTTAAAAAAAAAATCGTTTTTATACTGCATGTTTATAGATAGAAAGTTCATATTTTCAATTTTGTTCTATTTTGAGCGAAATCGTGCCCTTAGGATTGAACGATTAATTGAGATAAATTGTTGGGAGCCGAGAAAGGAAGAGGGGTTATATTATCAGATGACCGAATGGAGGGTCAGAATTTACCTGCAATTACATGTACCTGAAAGTAAAAATATGAGTCTGCTAATCCAAACTGCATATCTTTCATTATTTTTAAGAAGTTCGTTATTGACTTGCTATTCATCAGCAAAAAATATAAATATTATTTAAACTTGAAGAAGGGCAGTTTAAAACTATATAGGCTTAATGTATTCAGAGAAGACAAAAAGTAAATATTACGGTACTGTAAAAAGCCGTAGGTGTTAAATAATAAGACGCTTCCTCTTTCTCTCAAGCCTGAAATGGACTAGCTGGTATTATAATATTGTATGCTGGGTATATGACAACGGTTGTATGGCATTGTCACATGTCACTGAGACCTTATACTGTATAGGCTCGTCATCTCTATAATAGCTCTAGTTGTATTTATTATTATTATTTTTTTTTTTGCGTTTTAACATCACTCACACCGCCCTTAGTTTAAACAAAGTAGAGGGTTGATAACTAAAAAGCATGTCGTGTTGGTTTAATTCTGCGTGCTATCCGCCCACGTCTCCTGCTGTTTGTGCTGCATGCACATCAGGAGTCCGCACTACTGCAGAGGTATATACCAAACTCTGAGATCGATGCCCTACACTTCGCACCACACGGGAGACGCCCCTTGTGACCTTGAACCTGACTCACGCACGTGACGTCATTCACGATCAGAAAATATATATTCTTGATCACGTGGGTCAGCCACACCTCGGACAACCCGGAATTTCTTTCAATATTATTATGATAGCTAAAAATAAATTAAGGGAAATTCATGAGGATATTGTATTATACAGGGAAAAGATAAACTGCATGTATCCTTGTTTGATAAATTTATACGCGTAATCGTAATAAGAGGGAACTTCGTCATGAAGGGTTAAATATATTCTGTTCATTTGTTAAGAAATATACAGAAAAAAAAATCCCTACCAAATGTATAATATGAGTGTTTTAATATTTCGTTTGTTTCATCAACGCTTTAAGTTATAAAATGTTATAATTTAATAACTATCGCCTAGTTCAGTGACTGTTGCACTATCAAGACTGTTCATTGAAAAGTGTTTTACTGTAAATCTTAACTTCCTCTTGACTTATTTTATTGTGCCACACCGAGTAAACAATAACACAAATACAAAAATCGTTACCAGATTTTACAGGGAAGTTCCTTGTTGTTTTATCAATAATTATATGATTATATATTCGAAAACTTAGTATTAATTTCAACAATTAATCGAAGTCTTTCAGTTCCTATCTTTCCATAATATATTTTACATAATTTTTTATTTCTTTAAATAATAATCGTATAGAAGTATCTTAATTTATTGATAAGAAAATTCCTTTTTTATTTTTATATATTTTTTTAACCGGTTAAAAACTAATTACGATATCATCCTATCATCCCCTATATTGTGCATGAAACTTCATGATTCATGATTACGTTTATAGCTGAATCACAGTTAATAACCAATATAATACATTAAATTAGTCATATGTTTACATAATAACTTGATCAAAGTTCTCATTGACATGATGTGTGACTCATTGGCAATTAAGTCACATACATAATATGTTGTGTTTATTATAGCCAATGCGGATCAACGTAGGTGGCTTGATTTTAATAAAGTTTTTTTATTTCTTGCGACTGGTGCATGCAAGGGCACCTTGTTAAGATAAACGCGATTGAAAGAAGCAGGGAAATTGTCTCCCGCAAACATCCAGCCTGCAGACAACTTCCCCGCATCCTGTGTACCAAAGATAATTCTGCAGCGGGATGTTTTTTTATTGTGCTGTTGGGTGCCACGTTTTACAATAGAACTTTGTAAATTTTTGTATATAATATAAATTTAATATAGAATATTCTCTCTACCCTATATATTATAGGGAATACATTATTATATTTAGAATCAAATTCACAAAGAACTTCGCTTAAGCCGGTATTACACCTTACAGTTTTGCATACAATTTTTCCTTGCAAGAAAATTTCATCTCCATGCAAACAAATGGAGTTCAAGTTTTCTTGTAAGGAAAAATTGTATACAATAGTTAAAAAAAATTGTATCGTGTAATACCGGTTTTAGATTTTAGGCTAGAAATTTTAGTACTAATTAGTCTTCTAATTTCCCTGCTGTATAACATTAACATTAGACTGTATTACAGGTATTATAGTCTAATCCTATTTTAATCAACATTAGTCCAAGGCCCATTCATTTTTATATGTTCCAAATATTAATGAAGGAGCATTCATTGTCCATGCAATCGATAATAACAACTCTTTTTGTTGTCCAACAAATAAATATAATAATATAAAGCAAATTTATAATTTTTGACTCTTCCCAATTTTTGTCTTACACTTTTGTGAGCCAGCCTAGACAAGTAATTATATACGAAATAGCAAATAGCCTTGTACTGATATATATTTATGTGCATCATTATTTTGTCTTTTTGTTTTCTAATGCTGTATAAACAACTTCTAAGGTATTTAAAATATATTTGACTGGACATATAATTATAACGTCAACCCCCATAGACTTGCAGCTGGTATTTGAGCGATATAATAGGACTCATCTACTTTTCACTTAAAATTTCTGAAATCTTCAAAGCATTCCCCGGCTATTTATTGCATTCCTCAAATATAATATGAAAGCAAAATAAATTAACAGATATACTCGATACTCGTTTATACTGTACATAGATACAATGATAACACTGCAAAATGCATAGTTAACTTTAAGTTTGAATTTGAATAGTATCTGTAGTTAGCCTCTTTGCAGTCATCACTATTTAGTTTATTTTTTCTGTTAGTTCATATTAACATAATTAATTAACATATGCCCTTACTGCTAATATACGCACTATCTCTCATCTTCTTTCTCAACTGTTTGCTAAAGTGTGAGAAACATTTGCTGCTGTTCGGTGTCTGCTTACTCTGGTCTGGTGGTGAGTCACACGTACGACCTTGCAATGTTACTCACACTCTCAGTCGCACGGGGACTCCCTCGGCAGCCAGCAACAGACATTACTCACCACTCAAGAGTAGAGGAATTCCGAGCATTATCAGACGACCCCAGTCTTACATCGGGCGCCTTGCCACACGAGTGTCCAATCTGCTGAGACAGACCAACGCTTTTAGTTTAGCAACCCTTAGTATTAAAAGTGATGTTGTAATTATTATTGTGAGTCATGTTGATACCAAAGTATGGTGTATTTTTGTATCTTTACAAGCAGACAGACAAAGGAGCGACGGTAGCTGTAGTCAACAAGGTAAGAAATGTGCATGTCCATTTATGGCACTTTATTATTATTATAATTGGTGTTTTTTTTTTAAAGACATGTCTTATGTTTCAAGGTCATTAATAAAGCATGTAATTATATTTAATACTGATGATGACTGAAGTATTTACCTTACGAAATGTACATAATCATTGTAAATTGTTAAAAAAAATAATAATAAAAAAATCAGGAAGAGTTATGTGATGAAGGATAAAATTGTTAAAATGTTGTATCATGTTTTTATTGAAGATTTATTTTGTGATATTTTAGAATTTGATTAATATCCTTTGTAAAAAGATAAATAAAATAATTTTGAACGATCGGTACTGTCCGATGAAAATCTAACTGGTCTAAAATCGGGCAATAGTCCAACTTTTTTTTTTGTTACGTCTCACGATGTCTTGAAATAAAATTGAGTTGATCTTTTCACGTTTCTTCTTCCTCACATTAAAGCAATGTTGCGCTCAAGAAAGTTCGTGTAGGCAATTTTCTTAAAAAACATTTCCTTTATATAGTCATGATGTAAAAATAAAAGAAAATTGTGCCGCTTTTTCCATTATTTTATCCCTCAAATATTTATCAGTACATTTACCAATTTTCCAACATAGAAGTATTTTAAATTTTCATCTGTATCTCGTGCACCAAAATAACGTTCCTCTTTCGTGAATGCTCAGCTTGGAGTTTACTTTAAATTGAAGCGAACAGAGTAGACATTATTTCACTTTGAATCAGCCCAAAATAAGAATCGATAAAACTACGCAGCTTCTGTTTTATTTTTTTTTTAAAGTCGTTTGATAGTAACTTTACAAGAAGGTATATATTAAAATGCCCTATAAAATTTATTGAGCTGCAGTGCTATGATATATTTATTCCGCCCTCCAAAAGCAGCTGGTGATACGGTACCACTGCGTACCAGCAGTGCACGATACCGCGGCACGAGCGTGTTGTCTGTCTGTCGCTATAGTCGTATCAGTTCAAGTATGTATTACACCGAAACTTGTGACCATTTCACTGTATTTTAATTAAACTTTAAAAATCCTTCCGTTTCTTAAATTATGTTACACCTCTTTTCCAGGTTTTTGTAATCAAAATGCACTTGAAACAGCTTCTAAATTGGCATTTCCGGTCTAGTTTTTAATCAATATGACTGTAGGTTGATATTCCGGGACGCTATTAAGCAAGCTACGTCGCTGTGCACACGACTTATAACTTATAACCAGTGTCATTGTTAATGATTCACGCAGTCACGTGCACGTCTTCATCGCTTCTTCAACTGAGATAATAAATAAGTCATAGAGACTTCATGGGGATTTGAATAATTATTTTATAATTTATAGGAAGAATATTAAAAATATATAGAAATAAAAACCATGATGCATCGGTGCAATCAATTTTACTTCTATTTTTACATTTTAATTTAAGTTCTCGTACCATCCTCTAATATCAAAATTTTACATGATGTGCAGACATGCACGCTTCAAACTCCTCAAAATGAAATAGTTTGCTTGTTGAGCAAGTTTTCCCTCGTATAATAATATTTACATAAAATATTTCATAAGTACTGTACATGGCAGCTAATCATTATAGTTAAAAAATCAAGTTTTCTATACCTATATTAAATATTTCATAAAATTAATTATTAATTTAATAATACCTTTTATTTTATTACTTTTATTTATTTGCATTCAATTACATATAATTACATAATTGCATAACAATTAAAAAAAAACTATTCTAGTATCTATTATAATTTTGCATTGTATTTCAAGTTTTATTACAAATGGAAATTTACATTGCTACTGGCAGAATTGGTTGTTAGACAAACTTACTCAACTGATGCTGCTACCGTTTGTTCGTTCACCACCACTGCATGCAGTCTACAACAATAGAACATGATAATTGATGTTCTGCAGTTAGTCAGACGGCATTGTTGGCTCTGCATCTTCACTCTTAAGCGTCGTCTGACGTACGGACAGGCAATTTTTAATCCTACAATGTTTCTGTTTCCGTTTGTCATGTACTTGACCTCATGATTTTTTTTATAGAAAAATCTTGCTTGACCTCATGGAAACTATAATATATACGATGTATTTCTTATATTCTTACAAAAAATGAAAGTACAAGTTGAAAAGGACACAAATCATTAATTTCAAACATTTTTATATATATAAAAAAGTGACTATGTAACTATGTATATCCATATTCTGCCAAACTGAGTTTCGCAGTACATCAGTTATGATACACATCGAGTTAGAGAGTACGAACAATATATCACTTAAGAGCGAGAGTAAGATATATATATATATATTATTATATTATATAATATACAATACAATCATAGATATATATCACTATATAGTACCTCTAGCTCTATAAGGTAAGACGCATTGCATCGCTATCAGATGGGCAGAACTTCTAGCTGCTATACAGTCGTATTAATCTAAAATTTGCTAAATTGGTGTGCAAGCTCCTATCGTACTTTTTAGTTGCATGCAAATCAACGTAGAAACGTTGTATTAGTTTAACATGTAAATCTTTACGATAATGCCATATGTACCGTACAGTACTCGTATACTGGTAAGCAATAATCTGCATGTCAGTGTTCTCGTGCATAGTGCAAAAGTTTTTGAATATTTTGCTATTTCTTATTTTTTTAACTCTCCTCTGACAATTGTAGTCCCATTTGTAAGTTGATGAGACGTATACATATACACACCGTTCGAACGTTACTAATAAAAAATCAGCTAGGTCTTTATTTTCACAGTTATTATTTTTTTTATCTGAATTTCCTGTAGTAAAGAATGAAAACCGGCATGCAATATCCATTCATAAAAAAAGATTCAAAGTGCAGCAGGACCACAATAATAATAAGAAGGAAGCTTGCATTGGTGTGTTTGCCAAGGCGGCCGTCTGACTGACCACCATTCTCCAAAGCAGCTTGCTCACAAAGTAAAAAATGCAGCCGGAGTTCCGCCCGTCGTAGCGAACGTGCCCGCCGCGTTCAGCCGTGCTCGACCTTCTTTATATCAGCAGCACCGGTGTAGCTGCTCCGTTACACTTGAAGATCACTTGAATAAAATGAAACTTTACGTCAAGCACACTTGCAGATGAGAAATTCGTATTTACACATCATTTATATCAAAATAGTTAAAGAGAATAGAAAGTATGTGGTATACTGCATGTATATAAAAGAATTTTACAAGCTATATGAAGTTACACTTTTTTTCTGTGTTTCGAATCTACCAGTAACCTAATTAAAATTCTATTAAATACTAGAGAAAAGTTAACCTACAACGTAGTTAAAATAATATTAAAATTCCGTCTGCAATACTACAAGTTTAAGGAGAAAAAAACATTATCTGCTATTCATATAATATAACATTTATTTTATGCTGATAAATAATTATAAGTCTGCTTGAAGATATTGCTTGAGCTTGCATTAAAAACGAAAAAAATAAATCGCAAACACATTTGATATTATCAATCATGCATAAAGGGTCAATGGCGTTGAAATATTAATGTAATATAATAATACTAATTGTCTTGGATAACCAGAACCCATTTTGTGTGAGACCACAATTTAAAAAAGGTGTTATTTTTTATTCATTTTGTGTGGCAAGATGGACTTATTTTTTTTTTTTCGCTCTCTCTCTCTCTCTCTCTCTCCTTAAAAATTTTAAATGCGCATCTCTTTAATTGTTACCTTGTATTGGAGCTGTAACGAGTCAGTTCCGATTGTTTCAAGATTCACGGCGTGAGACAGCGGACTAAAATTGACTTCACTGCTTAATTAAGTGGAACAAGATATTAAGATTTGTAAGTAATTTTAGCGGAGGTAAGAAGAGGACCCAGCCTAGTCATTTCAGACGATTTTCGCCACGCCACGTCTCCATAGACTGCATGCGTGACAACTGTCACAAACAAAGCTCGCACGGGTAACATAATATGAATTACGACACCCTGAAATGTATACAATCATTTGTACTATTAAATGCAGTTTCGTTTCAACCAAAAACTGCCATTTTCTAACCTGCCGTTTTGTTTCTAAAATCGTTAAAAAAAAAACACAAAAAAAAAAAAAAAAAACAAGTTGCAACTTATTGATTTTATTAAGTGCTCGTGTTGTCATCAACATTCAATTTTCTATAATGACTAGGTAGAGGTATCACGTTGCATCTGATCTAGACCTTGGGAGGCAGATCACGCGGTAGATTGCAAAACGACGACGACGGCCTGTCAGAGCGATTAATCTCGTCTCCAGCTTCAATCAGCTCGATGAGTCAGCAGGGAGGCGTGGGAGACATATGCAGCAGCAAAGAAGCTCTAGCGGCCCCTGCTGTCACGCTGTGTTACCGTCGTTGCCACGCCGTTGATCGTTATAAGGACTGAAAATAGAATTTCTCTAGCTCTCCCTTGCCTTACTCTCAAAGAGAAATATTATTCTTAGTTCAAGATCGATATCATTAAAAAATGTTTATTATGCGTGGAAATAAAGATTATTGAATAGAGACGTATTTTTTTAAGGATGAATCTCAGTAGGTTGATATCTCGCAATCGTACCGCCTGAATGCAACAAGACTTGCATGGGACTTAGAACTCACCATCAATAGGTGGCATACAAATTTTGAAGCGAATCTGTCTTATCAGTTTTGTGGAAACTGAGGTAGAAGTTTAACATTGGCCTTATGGACGCAAACCGGAAATGGAGCTGTTGTAAGAAAACTGCAAGACTGAATTTGCCCAAACCATAAGCGATTAAGTTTTAGAACATTCTCGATTTTTTAAAATTTATATCATTCGATTCGTTTGCAGGGAAATATTCTTTGATTCCGAAGTAACTGAGATTAATCGGATCGTTAAGTTAAAATGGAATCGCAATGTGCCAATCGATGTCATTTTTAAATTATGTTATTCATAATAAGCTGTTCTCTACGATCGATGAATTGCTAGAGCTAGCGTATGCAATTGCATGTTCTTTGTAACATGTTAATTTTCGTGCTATTATATATTTATATTATATAATAATTATATACTGTACGTATTTTCCTATTTTCTCGTTTTACTTTGTTACCGGTAATAATTAGTAAAAAAATATTTTGTTAATTCTCGACCAATCATGTATCATTTTCTGATATTACTTTATTATTTATCTATAATAGACGCTGTTGCACGTTTCCCGCAGCATCCCAGCACGTTCTAATTGTGACGCTGCATGATAGATTTTCGTCGTTTGTGACGTATTTCTTTGTTTTCGCAGGAGTTCACGGACACCACCTCAAACCACTCACTCTCGACTGCCGGTTTCGTCAACCCCCTGGCTGGGGTTGCCACCCCCGCGTCTGCCTCCACCGAGTTTACCATCTTCCCGCCCCCAGGGGTTCCTCTGGTTACGCCCCCTGCAGCCCCACCCACCGTTCACTTCGAGCCGCTGCCGGACATCCGTCCCCGGCCGGTCGTCACTACAGTCGAAGTGGAGGTGGAGCCAGTACCGCCCCCACTGCGGCCCCCAGCACATAGTAACGCGCCCCCCGCCCCCGCTCCTAGTGAGCTGCTTGGTGAGTTTGCTTGACCGGTCGGGTGTGTTTCCTTTTAAGTGGAAGGCTTGATCATAAAAATTTATGAATTAAAATATTCATACTAAATTAAATTATAATTTATTCAATGAATTTTTATATTGCAGGAGACCTTTTTATTTTATTTTTTGCTTTCTTGAACTATGAAGTTTGCACAGCAGTATCACAAGAATAAGTTCTCTATACATGTGCAAAGATTTATTGATGTATTTCTTTATCTCGTTGAATTTCTTCTTTTTTAATTTTAAACATTATAAATATTTAAAAATGGTATGTCCTGCTATTTCCTATAAGGTTGTTTCTTTTTTCTTTTATGGTTATACTTTTATTTATGTTCTTTTTTACCATTGTATTCAATTTGCATGTTTTCCTTTTGATCTTATATATTTTTATTTTTTTAACCCCTTGTCCTTTTTTTTTCTCTCAGTCTCTTTTAAAGTTGTCTTTTTTTATGTAAATGAACCAAACTTTGCATAAGAATACTCAACTTTCAGTAGTAGATTCTAGATAACTTGCATTTAAAATTTCTGTGTCACTTGCAAAATTTAACCTCTGGAGACTCAGCTGATTAACATTATGTGATTGCAGATGGCCCCAGTTTTCCTCGAGACAGGCTGAAGTACCTGCGAGAGCTGGGCACCGGTTGGTTTGGAAAGGTCAGTGACCTCAAAGATGGGAGGGAATCAATCCAAAACTGGTGTAGGACAAAGTACATTAAAATTTGGTGGAATAAAGGAATAATTTACCTATATTGTGTTTTACCCTCAAATAGAAAAAAAAAAAAATGTTTTCTTGTTTTTTATCAAAATGACAGAAAATCAACTTTTAAGAAAAAAATAATTCCTGTCACCTGTCTTCTTATATCTGAAAATAATCTCTGGTTAATTAATTAGTGTATTTTACATACTTCATATTCAGAAGTGTTATGGTGCAAAATTCGGTATGCAATTTAGTCTTATATACATTAACATTACAAACATTGAATTTTGATGCATAAGTATCAATTTGTTTACCCCACATGCACCTAGTCAACCAGCTGACTGACTTGGTACACAGGTGGTTGAGGGCGAGGCGATTGTGGACGGTAACGGGTTCACACCAGTGGTGGTACGCATCCTGAGGGAGGACGCCCCTGGCCCAGACCAGGCCCTCTTCCTTCGCGAGGTGTCACACCTGCGAGCCCTGACCCACCCCAACCTCCTGCACCTGCTGGGCAGCTGCTGTGAGGCAGAACCTCTCCTTACCATCATGGAGCTGTGCCCTCAGGTAAGGACACCAGAAATTGTTTATACAATTTATGTACATTCAACATATAAAATTAATATCAAATACAGATTTTTTTAGCTCCATGCAGCATCCCAAAGGGTTTGGTATATCAATGGTTGACAATAAACAAATTTTGTAATCTATTTTAAAAAATACTAATTAATGAGCATTATTTAATGTTGTTAGAATTAAATGTTGTTTATTTAAACAAAATCTAGTAATATACTGTAATTTAAAGGCTAAATATCGGCCACACCCGAAAGGGTAAAATGGTGTCAAGGGTATTAACTTTTTAACTTTTAATTTAAATTGACTGACTGACCAGACTGAATTTATGAGCAGTGATTTTCTAAGAATTAGTCTTGATGCCGGTGATGACAAATTATAAATATCTTTTACACTCGTCGCCTTGGAAAATTTCCCTCTTGCAGCCTTGTTAGTCACCATGCCTTGTATTATTCGGGCATGGTGATTAACAAGGTCGCAAAGGAAAATTTTCCAAGGCGATGACTGTACATGTTTCCCTGAATGCCTCTGATCAGCAGAAAATCTGTTGCTTTTTCTTTCATATATTAAAAAATAACCATTTGCAAGTGATAAAATTTATTTAAATATATTTAGTGATATTCTGTGATCATCCTAGTATGTAAAACTTTATATTTACATTATTTCTGTGACTGGTAATGTGATGTTGTTTTGTTTATATGTGATGGTAAATGCAATCATATTAGTAATACATAGTTACATTGTCTTTTAAGCAATAATCTTAATCCTTCACTCTGCCATCATACTAAAGGAAACTGAGAGCAACAAGCAAGTGTTGACATTTCTCTTGTTGTTGGCAGGGTGACCTCAAAAGCTTCCTGGTGCTACAGAGTGCAGAGGCCTCGTCCCTGGGTCAGCAGGGGGAGGTGATCCGCATGCTGTGTGAGATAACTGCAGGTCTCGAGCACATGGCCCAGGCCGGCTTCGTGCACACGTGAGTCAGCTGATCATGTTTTCTAATGATGAACTTCCAAACAAGAGCTGTCACATCAAATCTGTTTTTTTATTAAATGTTCGAAAGTTTTTGGTGCATGTTCTGCTAATGTCAATATGAAATGTCTTCCACTGACTGAAGACATTCAGATGACAAGAACAATATATTAACTTTGACATGAAATGTAGATGGGCTTCAAAGGTATAATTTTGTATCCAAATTGAATAAAAATACATTAATAAAATCTAGTCAAATGTTAACATTTTTAATGAATGAATAAGTTACAATAAAACTGCATTGTCTTAATAAAATTTAAGTTTTCTTGGCAACATAATTTGAGCCATCTGAAATAAAAATTCACTACTCACAGGTTGAGAATTGAAACTAAAATTATTGTTGGATTACTTTTAAATGCATTACATTTTATTAACCAATCTGGCGGGGTTTCATTTCAATACTTAATGCTTTTATGCTTCAACTCTGGTTCCCCACTGACAACTGTGTTTCTTACAGTGACCTGGCAGCTCGTAACTGCTTGCTGACGTCTGACCTAACGGTGAAGATTGGAGACTATGGTACCAGCATCGAGAGGTTCAGGGTAGGTATCCTGACTGACTGGGTCATGACGCGGGCACTGATATTGGTGTGGTGTTGCAGGAGGACTACTACTGTGCTGGAGACGTGGCCCTTCCCATCAGATGGTGTGCTCCAGACACCCTCGTGTGCACTGACCTCACCATAGAAACTAAAGAGGTAGGCTGCATTGAACTGGAATTGTCGCGATAAGTTATTTCTCTTCCTGTATTCTTGTGATATGTTTATTATGCTTGTAATAGACAACTAAATAGGCATTAAATATCACTTGTCAAACATTTAAATAGTTATGTACTTGTTCAACTTTTAATAACAAGTTGCAGCAATTACGATTTATCTCAATTTTATTTGTAGACTAATGCAACTAATGCAATTAATTCAGTGGTACCTTTTGTATTTAAATTTGTAATCAAATCATAAATTTTACAAAGGTACTCGGTAAATTAAAAAAAAATAATAATAAATAAACCTTGTAAATAACCAAGTGCAATCCCTTTGATACTGAATCTTTGCAGAGTTATCTAAATTCTATATGGTTGCATATTTTATTTCATCACTGGAGGCAAGTTAGTATTTTATGGAAACTGAACACTGTTGGTCTGTGAGAAGCTGGAGCCTAGGTCTAAGGCAAGTCTCTTTCAGGTGACGAGTGTGGCTAACGTGTGGACGCTGGGCGTGGTGATGTGGGAGATTCTCGAGTTTGGCCGCCTGCCCCACTCGGAGCTGAGTGATGACGAGGTCATCATGCAAGTGCTCGGGCCCAGTAAACGTCAGCTGCCCGCACCCTCTCTTGGCCTGCCACACTCACAGTACCTGTGAGTAGTTGAGAGCTAGTCTGTTGAGTGTTGACTTTGACATGTTGCAAGTGTTAACAAATACACATATATATTTTTGTTTTGATGATGAATATACTTGTATTTCCTTATTTTATATTAGTAATCTTTCTGTTTAAGTTTTTAATAGCAACAACCCTGATTATTATTATTATTATTATTTTTTTTTTTAATTGTTTGCTTGTGTAAGTAGTTTTAATGCTGAAAATAAATAATAAATGTCAAACTGAAGAAATTTTTGCTAATATTATATTTCAGCTGGCAATTTTGTTGTGTGGTAAACAGTAATCGACTCTGTAATTTTCGTTTGTATTCATTGGTTCCTTTTCACATGAAGTTCATGTCATATATGCAAGCTGTATATATGTACTTAAGTAAATAAAAAAAATACATGCCTGCTTGTTGTTGAGTCTAACAGCTGCTTGCTTGATGCAGGTACCACCTGATGCGGCTGTGCTGGAGCAGCGAGCCAGACCGTCCCACCGTGGGTCAGATCCACGCCATGCTGCGGCACTTGCTGGGTAGCAAAGGTCCAGGCAACGAGGACTTCGAGCAACGCTGGGCGGTGCTCAGGCCTAATAAGGCTACCTCCCTTGTCCTGGAGGCCTGTGGCGGTCCATCAGCACTGCAGGACTTCTCGCCCTCTCCTTCCCTACCAGAAAAAGACTTCCTGAGTCCTCACAAGTCTCCGAGTCTTCAAAATCTTCATGGTTCACTGGAGGACCTGCATCCTCGATCATCTTCTCTTCCAACCAGCACGGAAAATCTATCCTCTGCTTCTCCAAGTTTTCATAAACAACAAGAAGTTAAAATAGAAGATATCAAAATTGAAATTGAAGAAATTAATGAGCCGTCCTGTAGTTATGTTAATGAAAAAGTTAATGTGTTTTCAAGTCATAATTCAAATGATTCATCATTAGAAGACGAAGATGCTAGAAAAATATGTGAAGCAATACAAGATCTTGATGATGCATTAGCATTAGAAAAGACTTCATCTTCAGAATCTAGTTCAAATCAATCTACGCCAAAACGAAAACACTCGAGCAATGCCATGTCTGAAAATACAGTTTTAGATTTCCGACTTCAGCAAGTAGCGTCTGATTCTGACGAGGAGGAATGTTGGAGGGGTCGTGTGGAGAGGGGAGAGTTCACAGAGAAGGTACGACAGAAGTCCAAGAGTGTACAGGACCTGATGGTGCTGACTCACATTGACTCGAGTAGCGAGCACAGCAGTGACGATGCAGACGTGCCTCCACCCAGACCCCTGGCATCAGAAGCATTCAAAAGTGAAGGCAACATTTGTGGTGCTGTAGTTGTTGAAGGACTCTTAGACTCATTCAGACAACTTAAAAAGTTGTCCAAAATTGAAGATTTAGGTTTTGAAGGAATAAACGATTTTTCACTTCAACCTAGCATATCAAATAATATAAATGATAAATTAGATTTTAATCTTGCCTTTGTTTACAATAATGATAGTATCCCTGATTCCCAAGAGTCCCATAATAATGAGTTCCTATCCTCAGATCTTTCTAAGTACCTGATCTCACAAGAGAATGAAATAGTTTCGTTATCTGACGTACAATTGGAAACTGAAATTGAAGAGCCAATTTTAATGAAATCATCAGTTACAAGCAATACTCAAGAGCCTCTTATTTTTGAGCCATTTATTGACCCTTCCACTGAGAAAGAAAATTTTAATAGTGATGATAACACTTTAACTCAAATAGAAAATGACGTTGGAAATAAGTTTTTGCTCAATTTGGACGATACTCAAGTGGACTCATCGTCACAGTCATGCAGTGTGACAGCTTCACCGGACGACAGCCAGCTCACTGTCTTAATTAATGCCGGTAGTGAATCAGCAGAGCCAGCTGCCAGTAGCATTGAAGACCTAACCACTGTCGAGGAGAGAGATGTCTTGCCATCAATGCAAAATGAAGACAATATGTTGGATAGAGATGATATTACAGTAAGCAGTGTTGACAATCCTTGTGATGATAATATGCAATCAAGTATCGTAGAGCAAGTAGCCATGAGAAATTTGACGGAAAATGAGGTGACTGAATTAGCTAATCTCTTAGAAGAACAAGAAAAATATGAGTTGGCTGATATTTTAGAAGAAGTTGCCATGTTACGTAAATCACCAGATATAATTGAATTTATTGATGATATCTTAGAAGAAGCTGTTTTTAAAGCACATTTGCTTTCCAAAAATTTAGAAGTTGATACTTCAGCTGAAAGTACGACTTTCTTAGAAGAAACAATGTATACTGATGCCAGTGACAGAATTGAAGTCATTAGTAATAAAGGTGAAACTGAAACTATTAAAGAAACTTGCATTGACAGCAAGCCTTTAAAAGTTGATGGCAGAGAATCCACACAAATACCTGAGAAATTGCAAGATCCATCTAGACAAACAATAGACATTAACCTGATTGAATCTGAGACCAACATGTTCAAACAATCCTCAGAGCAAAGTTCCACCACCTTTGATCTGATTAGAAGCGACTCAGACAATCTGGAACAATCGACGGAACAAGCTGTCAACTCTGCTGTTATGGACTTGCTTAAATCTGACTCGGACAACTTTAAAGAAAAGGTTGTAAACTCTACCGTTATAGACCTAATTAAATCAGATTCAGGTGACTTAAAACAACCATATGAACAAGCTACAAATTCTACAGTTATTGACCTCATCAAAGATATTATAATAACACAAGACCTCGTAGAACACACTCCAGATGTTACAGAAAATTGCTTAGCTGTAGAAAATAATAACAAAACGCTAGAAAAAAGCTGTAACGCTGGAGACTGTAATGATTGGCAACCTTCTGTAGAAAAGAATGCCAATCATTTACTTCAACTTCCTCAAGATGTGCCCAAAACAAAAGTGAATCATGTAGTTAGTGGTAAAGAACCTCTTAGCATGATTGCATTTGAGCCCACTCATCCTAAACATCACAGAAAAATTAGAGAAGTTGCTAAGGATTTTCAATTTTCTACATTACAGTGTCATAAAATTGTAAGTTCTGAAACAGTCGGCATGATTGCTTTTGATCCTTCTGCCATCAGCAACTCTCAGTATCAGTCAAGAGATGTTCTGCAACCTATTGTTGAGCCTGTTAAACTGTTGTTGTCTGATATTCCAACGTTAGAAAAGCCACAGTTAACAGCAGTGGAAACTCCAAACTCGAAGGTCAGTCAAGCTGAACCTGTCATACTGAAAGTGGAAAGGAAGTTAGTGGAAAGTGCAGTTGAAAATGTAGAAATAAAAGAACCAGAACTTAGCACAATAGCTTTTGAATATGTACCAAACAAGCCTGTAGAAAGTATAAATGAGGCCTTAATTTTAGATGCAGATGACATTTGTTTAAGTGATGCTAAGGTAAATGGAGTTTTTTTAGCAGCAAGTCCGCCTATCACTGAATCAGAAATAAAGGAAACAATCATTGTTGATAAGAAAGAAATTTATATACCTAAACGTTTAGAACAGTTATGTGAAGAAGCTTTAATATTAGATGAAAAAGAATCTCCTGTTCCAAAAATTTTAGAAGAATTAAATATTGAAGCAAGAATGTTAGATGTGGATTCTACAAATTTAGCTGAAGAAATATATAAAGAAAATCAAGCATTTGACACTCTTATCTCGGATTTAGACAATGAAAGTACTATTGACAATATAAGTAAAGAAATAACTCCTTCGGAAAATCATTTGTTTCGAGACAGGACTGATTCTTGGAATTCTAGTGACATGAAAAATAAGAGGCTTGGAGAGCTTGAGGGTCTAAAATGTGGCATTGAAGAGCTGACAAAGAGAATTACTCCCGATGACGAACGTAGCAGTGACTCAGGCTTCCGTGACAAGGGGAGTCTCAGCGAAAGTTGTGACGAAGCCGGTGACAAGTATAATCTGGAGGACATTGAAGTGGAGCTTGAAACGTTCGGACAGCTTGGTACTCCGTCCAGCGATAGCGGCCTCGAAAGAACTCCTCACGATGACTTGAAAAGCTTCGACACGTCAGGTCAAGGGGAGGAAGATGAAGGGGATGAATTCTGGAAGCAACAAATGGCCTCGTTGCAACATGCTGCTGGTAAAACATTAGCTTTATTCCAAGAAGCAGCAGGTCCAGATTTGTCTCCTTGTGATGAAGAAAGAGTGTATGCCAACTCTTGGTTCCGTACAAGTCAAGAGGAGAATGAGACGAGTCCCAAGAGTTCTAGCTCTACAGGCAGTGGTACTGCAAATTACGGAGATAGAGATAGTAGTTATGTATCATTTGGACTTGATGATGAATGTGTAGCTGCGATACGAAGTGAATTAGAACAAAAACTTCCGAAACTTGATAGGCAAGATAGTGACGGTGAATTGGCTGATGGAGAAGGAGAAGAGGAACTTAAAAGAGAAGATATTACAATCCACTACAACATCTATCCAGCACCATTATCTCCAATACTAGAAGAGCAAGAGAGTTTACCAACATCTGAGAATTGTTCTCCAATACAAAGTCGTGCTTCTTTTTTCTTAAATACTGAATGTGCTGGAATATCAAATGAAACAAGAAGTTTGTCCAGTTCTGGTTCTAGTAGTCCTGAAGCAAGTCCTAAACATTCTCCTCATCAATCCTCTCCACAACAATCCTCTCCTCCAAAGGAAACCTCACCACATCAAACTTCACCACTTAAAATATCTCCACAAAACACGATGACATCTCCAAGAGCACGGTCAGAACAATTTGAAGCTGATATTCGAGCAGCATTGGAACAGTGTGTAGCAAACGAATCAGTCCAAGATGAAGAGGAAGGAGAAGATGATGATGATGATGTACTATTTGTCAACACAGAAACAAATGAGGCAACATTAGTAGAATCTCCATTACGACCTAAACTTCCCTACCTTGCATTCGTTAATGGACAACAAGTATACTCCGTTACTCCAGAAAATGAAGACCACCAGCAGTGGGTTGAAGATGACGAGAATGCGGAGGCTGCTTGGAGGATAGAGCAGTCCGCAGCTCAGTCGTACATGGACCAGTTTGATGCCGTCACATCGTTTTCCGAGCCAGACCCTGAAGAAGTGAGCACCGAGAGTGCTCTCTGGATGTCTGTGCCTTCCACCAGGGCTCCCATGCCCTCCCCTGAGGAGGAACAGGCTCACAGGGTGGGTGACCCTCCAGCCTGCAATACCCCAGACTGGGAGAGTGACACAGCTAGCGAAGGGTCATCGTCTAGCGGGGAGTTCGTCTGGAAGGTGAGTGATGAGGATTTTATTTTTCAATGTGTCTGCTTTTTTGTTCAAGTCAACTTGCATGACATTTTTTAGTGAAATTTATAGAGTGTAAAATAATATTCCTCAGATATTTGGGAAAATATATAATTATGTATGTACCGGTATATATAATAATAAAAAAAAAAAATACTATTTTAACTAAAAATCTTTCTCACTGTTTGAGGTGCTCCATTCAATTTCATGTAATAAAAATAATCATGCAAATTGTTCACATGAAGCTTAAGTTACATCTGTTAAAAAGAAAACTTAAAAAAGAAAAAAAAAAAAAAATTGAAAGAAAGTTTTAAAAAATGTTTTATGTACTCACTAATTAAGTGGGGGTAAATGTTTGCACTGTCTATCCATGTTGCTTACTAATGCTGATTCGTGGTGTCTAACGTTGTCGTGCTTGCCATGTTTGTTTGCGTTCAGGAGGGAGATAGGGAGGCTCAGGTGACAGCGGTCAGTGAGCATCATCAAGAGGAGGAGGAGGAGGAGGCAGATCCACAGCAGCCCTCCACTCCAGCCAAGGTGAGAACGGTCTCAAGTTCTGCTGCAGTGCAGCCCAGTGGCATAGCCAGAGATTTTAAGAAGTATGGGGAAAGGGGGAGGGGAGCAGAAGACGGTGGACTTCGTTATGTATGTTATACTTAGTCCTGGTCCCTCAAGGTAAGGGGTGTGTACTATCCCCTTTTCCATATCCTCCCCTTGATGTAGCCTGTCCCACAGTACTAATCTCGTTCAGTTCCCTGCTTTATTTTTTTTAATCTGAAACCAATGGAAACTGGTAAATGTGGTTAGCAACTTCTACTATTTTTTTTTATCTTGTTGTGTTTATTACAAGTTAAATTGATTGCATCTTTTTCCTTCCTTGCAAGACGTATTCATCTTGCAAATCAATTAGACTTGCTTGAAATAAATAAATTCACCAACAATTTATTCAAAGTAAAATATGTTCCATGTTTCTACATTTGTAAAGGCGGATTCAGATGGCGACAACGGCGATGCGACGCGATTTTGACATAAAAGCTGTGAAATCCTATGCGGCGGCGAATTCGCCGGTAATCGCGTTAATTACGATGCTCTTTTTCTTTTAATCGCCCAATATGGCCGCCAATGGATGTTACAGCAAGTGCGCATTATTCGCGTCGCGTCACATGGTAAAAATCGCCATGTGAATCCACCTTAAGAGAGAAACTTTTGTAAGAAAAATTGTAATATAGAATACTGGCTCTACATTTTAATTTTGTTTTGTGTAATTGCTCTTTTCTAGAATTCCCCGTAAATATTGTATATTGAATGAGTATGAATTGAATAATTGATTCCTTTTATTTTCTTTCACATTAAGCACATGAGCAACATGTGCTGGTTGCCCCAAAATAGAATCAATGACGGTTTAATGACAATACTAGATCATAAACTATTTCAAATTTACATAACTTCAACTCCACACTTTATTTGCAGCCGTTTGAGAGTTTCTCTGACTTCCCGATGGCGGTGATTCACGAGGAAGATGAGGACGATGGGGGCAGCACCAGCAGCTCGGGTACAGAGTTCATCCCGTCATCCTGGAACTCTGAGGCCGCTCCCAGCCGTTCGTCCCTGCGCAGTCCAGACAAGAAGTCCGTAAGTGTTTGCTCAGAACAGCCTCTGTCGCAAGTAGCGATTAATTGTAATCATGTTAAACATCTTTCCATGCTAACATAGGAAGAAGAGGAAATTATTGTAAGTTTAGGGTGTTGGTGTTTTTTTATTGTCAGCATGGACTGTTCTTTTTCATTTTTATCACATTTTTATGTTTAATTTTTCAACATTTTTTTTTCTGTTTTTTAATAAAATATACAAGCTTTAATTAGAATAGTTAATTATCTATCTCCCACAAATAAATGTTTTTGGTACAACATTTTTTTATTTTTAAATTTATCATGATAAAGAAAACCCATTTTTTTTTTTCTAGATGAAATGAGTGAAAACAAAGTTTGAACACATTTCCATCGACAACATTAATATTTCAATGACAATTTATTTAGACAGCACACCTCCCATGCACTGGCATGTGAGAGCCGATACTGATGTCTGGTTTGTTTGTCCTCAGGACCCCAAGAAGAATGTGTCGTTCAAGCGACAGAAGTACCACTGTGTGTATGAATACCCACGGGAGGCAAGCGACACGGAGCTTGATGAAAATGCAGCGGAGGCTCGCCGACAGTGGAGTCTTGCCCAGCCTAACATAGACTACGCCAGCTATGCAGGTGAACATGCAGTGGGAACATGAGTCTGTCTTTCTTAATTATATAATAAGCAAATGCAATAATTAACTTGCATTTCATCCCATTCTTAAAATAGTTTTGCTATAAATAATAAAATTACTAAAAACTATTTTGCTCCATATTTTTTTATATTTTTTCCCCAATCTGATTCAGCTCTAATTGAAGTCATGTTTAATAATAAAAATTTAGACTAAAGAAATATTGCAAACCATGGAAAACTTGGGAGTGCTTCTTTTGCATCTTATACACCTTACTGCAGAGTTAATTGCGCTGACGTCATGCCCCTGTAAGTTAGGCTGCCCTATGGAGGACCAGAATGCACAGACTAGTATAAAAACAAATTACATACAGTATTGATTTTTTTTTTCACTTTATTAAACAAAATAAATTGGGTTTAAAAAGTTGTAAAAATACTAAATATACACCAATAAACGATAGATAGCATAAAAAAGAATCGCATCATTATAGAACAATCAAAACTATTTTATTTAGTAGTTTTTTTGTCATTTCTCCTATCTAATGCCATGGTAGTTGGACCTTCACTTTCTCTGTTCTACCTTCCTGACCGTCCATATACCTGCTCTGCTATTTTCCCTCGTAAACAAAAACAGCAAACAACTCTATAGACACCTTATTATACAAAACATTATCTTGAACAAAAAATAAACACTGACCATGAGTGCTGCTGTGTTGTCTGCTGCAGACTGGGAGATGCTGGAGGATGAGTTGACGGAGGCTGCTGACCAGGACACGGACCCTGACTCCTCAGAGCACACCAAGCCAGAGCCCTTCGACTTCTACAAGCTGAACAACATTGAATGTGACTTCAGCAATGGTGAGTTTGCTTGTCCTTGATGGTAGATTGTATCTTGACAGATACAGTAAAACGGGGGAACTTTAACAGGCAAGGCAACTTGGAACCAAAGTGAAATATTTTATTCCATCCTGCTATCTCCTCCCCTTCCTCCTTATATTGGAAGACATGTTACATATTATCCTCAGCTGCTTAAAATACATATGTAAGGTATTGAGGAGATAGTTTTCATGGATTTCACCTAAATAATTTCACTGGCAGGTACTTAAACTACTAAAGACAGTACATACATATTATGTGTCAATGGCAAGTTTTTATTGCAATAATTAAATAAACATGCTATAATTCTCATTGTGATTGTTATATATATTGTGTTTATTTCAACAATGATTTTGCAGTTATTTGTTTTGATTTGATTGTGAGTAAATTTAATTCATAATATTAATGAAACTGTTTCAAATATGTTGTGCAATGAGTGGGCAAATAATATTTATCATATTTATTATTTCAAGGAGCAAATTGTAAGAGCAACATAAATTTAAAGTTTACAATAATTGAAATTCACACCTTACAATCCATAGGTATGAGTGAAGACGGAGAATTCTTCATCAGTAGTTCTGCACGACCGTTCCACCTAAGTCCATCGTTCAGCAGTCAGTTCTTCCCTGGAAATATCTCGGCAGAGGCGGCTCCCGCCTCTCCAGGGGGCAGCTGCAGCAGCAGCAGTGCCACGCCTCCTTCTCCCCTGTCCCCCTCAAGTGCCATGGGCGAACTTCGTCACACACGCGACAAGCTCAAGCTGGACCTATCCAAGTTCTCCCTGGCACCACTCACCCCCAAAACGCCTCCCCCCACTGCTGTCACCCCACCAAGTGAAAGCATAACGGACGAGAGCCATGCATGACACACGTGGCGATGTGACTCGCACATACCATCTATTGTGTAGTTCTTTTTATAAATATATACATATTGTTTCATCCCTCCCCGCCCTCCTCTAAGCGTCAACTTTTAATGTAGTTGGTTGGTAATGCCGTATTTGCCTGAGATTGTTTTAAAAATTGAAAAGATTTTTCTGTGATGTCATTTTATTAAAAAAAAAATGTGTTGGAACTTTATTATTGAGTGTTAGATTTTTTTTTTTGTTTTCTTTAAACATTTATGTTAATCATATTTACGTATTTATTAGAAATTGTAATACTTATTTTTTAAGGAAACATTTTTTTTTTTCTTAATTTGAAGATTGTTATTTAAATTAATTAATATTGTTTGATGGAATAGTAATAGTACTAAGTGCTAATAATAAATTAATTGCGATAACTTATTAATTAAACTGAATATTGTTTATGGGCCTAAGACTGTCACAAAAATTTATTCTTTATTTTATTTTTTTCTGGTATGTTTCTAACTGATTGAATGATGCAGAGATTTAAATTTTTAAGTAGATATTCTAAATGTCTTAGTAACAAAATTAGTGCAATGTTCCCCATTTATTTACCAAACACAAAAACTACTTAATTAACAGGAATTTTATGTTTGAAATTTCAACTATTTATTTCCACAGGGTTTTTCTGGCACTAGAAATTGTTGCAGGAAAACTGGTGATAACACTGTCAGTGTTTAGTAAAAACTTAATCAGCTTTCTTTATAAATATAAATTGATTAGAGACGCAAAAAATTAACTCCAAAAACTTAATTGTCCCTGATATTCCTTGTTGATTTTTTTCAATGTTTTACCATCTTTGTTTTTTTGTTTTTTTATTAAGTGACAAACAGTAAACTTTGTTAGTTTGTTAGTTTAATAAAAAAAAAAAAAGGTGATTGAGAGCCTGGCAAAATCAAATAAGTTTTAAAGTCATATACAAGTTAAAAATTATTATCAGCTAGTGCACCGAGATATGAAATTTATCTCTACCTGCAATGGTTTATAATCCCGTTTTATTTCTAGGCCCTCAATTGTTCTAAAAATGGCTGAGGCTTCAACTTTGTTTTGTTGTTAATTTTAATTCAGATAATAAACGAACACTGCAAGTATGTTAATAGAGAGAAAAATCATATAGGCTTAAATAAATTATGACTAAATGCCATCCAATTAATTTAATAAGTATATTTATGTGCCCGGCACTTTTTTTTTTTTTTTTTTTTAAATAAAATAAACCAACTGCTGTGTATATAAACTCTCTATAGTTGCGTCCTTTAATGTTTTTTTGAATTGCACTCAAATTAAAATTATTTACTGAAGAAAATATTTTTAACTTTTATTTTGTGATCACATTTAAATTAATTTAGTACTTAGTGTAAAAAACCGTCCAGCGCAATCATGGTGCTTTAAAATATAAAAAATATTGGTTTATAGATAATGCTTTCAACATTTTTTTGTTTTGTTGTTATTTGTGTTGCAGTTATATTTATATTACGACATTGCAATATAAGTTGAATTTAATGTACTGTATATGTTAATTTTATAATCCATATAGACAAGACAATGAACACTGTATATTGAACAGATACATATTATAAATAATATTACTATGTAATAATTTTATTTGAGTTTATGAAATTAATTAAATATAACTAAAATAAAAATTTATTTATACGTTTTTAATTTTTGAATATATTTTCCCTCACTTTTTTATGTATCGAGAAGCTAATTAAGGGTAAGGTAACGCCACCAATGTTAAAAAAAAATCCCTCTCACAAAAATTCTGAAAAAAATTTAAAATGTTCTCCTCTATACCCCTTATCAGTAGCTAAAATATCAGGTATACAAATACGATCTAGTTTTTGAGTTATGAATTTTTAAAGTTGACCAATTTAACATGGGAGTTTCATTTCTCCATGTTAAAGTAGTCAACTTTAAAAATTTATAACTCAAAAACTAGATCGTATTTGTATACCTGATATTTTAGGTACTGATAGGGGGTATAGAGGAGAACATTTTAAATTTTTTTCAGAATTTTTGTGAGAGGGATTTTTTTTAACATTGGTGGCGTTACCTTACCCTTAATACAGTTTAAAAAATGCAAAAGAAATATTTCAAATTATTGAGATGCATCCTAATAAATTTAATAGCAATTTAAGTGTGACCAAAGTTCATCAATTTAGTTTTAAAATAATTAAGGGCATACAAGTTACCAGTGTTACAGAAGAATTGCAAGGATTCCTATTTAAAAAGCAAATACTTTTTTTTCATTAATTGAGGCGAAATATTTTTATTTATAAACATTTACCACTGGGATAAACATATTAACATTGTTAACTATAAAATGCAATATTCATATATAATATTAAAAATAATTTTTATTATGTTGATGACTCAAAACTTAACAACCACTATCAGAACTGCAGTAATAACACCCTACAGTATCTTGTAAAATTAAAATAACTGAAGAAAAAGGTACTAGTATTTTTAATTTAAGTACTGCCATGTATGCATAAATATTTATCATAGTTTGTTTAAACTTAGGAAAATTAGCAGATCTGTATTACCTATTAATAACTATATTGGTAGTGTCATGTAAAATAATTTATGGAAGTTCAGAGATTTAGAAAATTGGCAATATTAAAAAAAATATATACAAAAATTTGTAAAATCTTTCTCATTTTTTTTTTTTTTTTTTTTCTAAAATAAAAAACTTTGACCTTTGATAAAAAGATACAGTAGCCATATTGAAGTGATACCGGTACTTATTGTAATTATGGAGTGACAAAATCACTAGTTATATATTGTGTAATATATATTTAAATACAAAGTTAGATTGGCAGATATTAAAATAATAATAATGATTAAGGGTAAGGTAACGCCACCAGTGTTAAAAAAAATCCCTCTCACAAAAATTCTGAAAAAAATTTAAAATGTTCTCCTCTACACCCCCTATCAGTAGCTAAAATATCAGGTATACAAATACGATCTAGTTTTTGAGTTATAAATTTTTAAAGTTGACTACTTTAACATGGAGAAATGAAACTCCCATGTTAAATTGGTCAACTTTAAAAATTCATAACTCAAAAACTAGATCGTATTTGTATACCTGATATTTTAGGTACTGATAGGGGGTATAGAGGAGAACATTTTAAATTTTTTTCAGAATTTTTGTGAGAGGGATTTTTTTTAACATTGGTGGCGTTACCTTACCCTTAATTTGTGAACTTCCACTTTTAAACAAATTATTATTTTAAATTAAATTTATTATAATGCTCAAGTTTAAAGAATGATTAAGATGTTGGACTCTTCTTGCACTCTCTGGTCCAGAGAATGACCAGTCCTTGCTGGTCGCTCGTGGCAAGCAGGGACTCGTCGTAGTTGAAGCTGACACCGAGCACTGGGCTCGAGTGACCCTGCAGCTTGTTGAAACACGGGCTGCGCTCGCTGCCAATGTCATAGAAGTAAACACAGCAGTCCTCACTGCCCGTCACTATAAAATAAGTGAGGGGTGAGAATTCAATAGCGAGCAAAGAGGGTGATTTAAAAAAGGTAAAAAATAGTCATTAGCATGTCCTTGATGTCACATTAAGTATTAAGAGTGTTTTATATATTTAAAAAAGAATTCAAAACCTGGGGTCTACTATCTATACTTGTAATATGTATTTATTTACAGTGTATTTAATTTTATTTACTTTAAAAGGAGATAGGAACAAAAACTATATAGTAAAAGATTTGTTGGGAAGGGAGACAGTTTGAGCTTTTTGCATTTAAAAGTTCATAAAAGTTATCCATGCATTACTCAACTTTCCCTCAGGATGGGAAAAAAAATGCTAAGAGTTACAGTTCTCACTATAATTTTATGACAGTAAAGCAAGGATGCTTATTTTAGTATTTTAGCAACAAGTCTTACCAATGCAGACTCCTTGTCGAAATGACATGATTGGACAAAAGGTGGAACGAATTTGCAGATCTTTGTGTTTAACAGGAAATCTTCTCTTCAGCAAAAGCTTGCCTTCTGAATCAGTCACTCTGAAATATTAATAAGAACACAAACATTTAAAATAAATTTGCTGATAGCTTAAGTTGATTTAATTTTGGGATAAATAATGCTAAGATGCAGAAATCAATTTTTTAAATACACCAGAATTTGATTTAAATTTCTTGGAAAAATTACGACAACTACAAGGCTTTACAAAACCATTATTATCAGTAATATCTAATTTTTATGGTGCCAGCATTTTTAAGGGCTTATTAAGTACAGTAAAGCAAAAATGCAAAGAGTTAGACAAAACGCATACATGCTGTTCCACTAAATTTGACTGACAACATGAACTTGCAACTTGTTGCCTGGCAACATGAAGCGGGAAGAGCAGGAATCCTATCTCTATTGGCTTGCTTCTAGAAGTAAAATGGCTTAAACGCCAAAACGTGGGCATATTAAGAAAAGAAGAAGAAGAAGAAATTTGACTGTGACTGTGTTTATTGGCAATTTTCAACTCCTTTTCTTACGGTTTAAAGTTAAAAAATTCACAAAACAACTAAGCAAAGATATCCAAATTAATTTTTAATCAAATTCTTTAATCTCTTACATTTTAAAGTACTTGAAAATGCTTCAAACTTCAAGTAAACTGGACCCCTGTCCCTCTTATTGCTACCTTCACACTGGATTACTGGACTCACCCAAAGAGATAGACGGCATTGGCGGCACAGTTGACAAGAAGGGATGGGTCTCGCGCCTCCCTGCTGCACCAGGCACGCCATGAAAGGCATGAGACGGCACAGTGCTCGCCCAGGCTGAGGCGGCGACACTTTGAGAGGCGTCCGCACGCAGCACCGAGCATGAACGAGATGATCACGCCCTGCATTATGTTTTATTAATCTATGTGCATCAATGGAAATGGTGAAAAGTTGATCTAGCCACAATTGATTATAAAGAATAAATTAAAAGTATTTTCCACAAAAATTAAAATTACTGACGAAAGGAAAAAATGGATAAATAAATGAATGAATGAATGAATGAATGAATGAATGAATGAATGAATGAATGAATGAATGAATGAATGAATGAATGAATGAATGAATGAATGAATGAATGAATGAATAAATGAATAAATAAATAAATAAATAAATAAATAAATAAATAAATAAATAAATAAATAAATAAATAAATAATTAAAAAACTTCCAGCTGTTTAAAGAGATACAAAATGCTGGAGTTACTAAATTAACAAAAGCATCTAAAAATTTATTAAAAACACTAACACTGATGAATTAGACCGTCATTTATTACAGCAAATTAATAACATATTATACTTTATTTTTTGGCAAGAGTTTTTCAAGAGAACTGAATCAATATACTTTTAAAAATCCACAAATCTCATGGTACATTCGCCGCCTCAGAAAGATTCCATTGAGGCTTTGTTAATCACCATGCTCCATAAAAATAATAGAAGGTTTGGTGATTAACACGGCTGCAAATTTAGTGGAAAATTTTCCAAGGTGACGAGTGTACATTAACAAATACTGGCTAGAGTATTCTCAATTAAGTTCTAAAAGTACGTAGTAATATGCCATGCCCACCTTATCATTTGCCGCCCACAGCAGCTGTCCTGAGGAGTCAAAGGCCAGGGCTTGCACCTTGCCGCCCATTTTGCTGCTGCCCCCCCGTGGGTAGATGCCCGTTGAGATGTTGAGCACCTGCACCAAGCCTCGCGAGTTGCCGGCCTGACCAAGTCAAGGAGAAAGCAGGAGCACAGCTGTGGAAACAGCTCATTTAGCATTTAGAGATGCAAATGCCTCTCTTGGAAAATGTGCCTTCACAATAGATAGCAACTTTTTGTGACACTAACTGTACAGTAAAATTATGTTGTAAATTTTTTCACATTTTATGGAGGATAATCACATTTTGGACAAAAATATTTTACAGTAAATTTTGTGGAAACACAAATGAACGTAAATTATTAATAACAGAAACATGTCAGAGAAGTACGTTGACCCTCAAACTATTTGTTTTTTACTCTATTGTTATAAAGGATACAACTACGAGGTTGCTGTTGACTGGCTGGAAAAGACAGCAGAGGATCTTGGCCCCCAGCTGATCCTTCACCTCCCGCAGACACCCGGGGATTAAAGAGGCGGAGGTCAGAGTCCACAAACGAACGCTGCCGTCCAGCGAGCAGCTGGCAATCAGGTCGTTGGAACTCGACCAGTCACAGCCTGTAGCAGCAAAGCAGTTTATGAGTATGAGGTTCAGGGTTTAGGGAGAGAAGCAGTGCAGATGGGTCAACAGACAAAAATGGCAATACATGGAAAATTAAGAAATGTACTGTACATATTCTGTCTCTGTTTTGGATACTTCAAATAAAAGCTTCATTTTTCATGAAGGAAGAAATGTGAGGAGGCATAATCTTTGCGCTGACATTTTCTGACAATTCAGTAAATTTAGAACTTCTTTTAGAGATTTTGACAAAACATTCCCTAACTTCTTGTGAAGTGCAAGATCACAACTAATGTAAGTATGTATAACAAATAGAAATCATAATGAGTGTAGCTAGGAAAATAATCCTAAAGATTCTTTGGAGGGATTGCCTTTCAGTGAGGGTGAGGGGTATAAAAATTGGGTTGGTGAGAACTGAATCTATTGCCCATTCTCATATATTTTGCCTTGACAAGTGAGCTAAATTTAAGTTAGTGCCTCTCCCTTCCCTATGTCATATATATATATTATACATAACGGAGTATCAACCTCAATTTTTTTTTTATTGCAGAAATGGATAGAGAGTGCAAAGTTATGCTACCCTGATTTTTTTGAGATTTTTTAGAGCCCTGGAAGTATTTTTAAAAAATTATTTAAAGTCCTTTTTGTGACGTCACGCGGCGTCTCTCCTTAAGAAAAAGATAGGACTTGCTGCCTCGTGACGTCACAAAAAAGACTTTCAATAATTTTTTAAAAATACTTCTAAGGCAGTAAAAAATCTGAAAAAAATCAGGGTAGCATAACTTTGCACCCTTTAACCATTTCTGCAATAAAAAAATTCAAGTTGATAATCTCTTGGCAAGAAGAATACACCATCTCTCCTCAAGAAGTACCTGTGACTCCCGCAGTGTGGCCCTGCAGTACAGCCTGGACGCAGGGGGGTGTGGCAGTCACATTGCATATGGAAAGGGAGCCATCGAGAGATGCACAGCACAGCAGTGAGCGGTCGTTGTTTGCAAACTTTACCATCGTGACCGGAGCAGAGTGCTGTAAAATAAGAGTCCCAAATTAGATCCAGCTTACTTTCAAGAATGTGCATTATAAACTTATAATGCAGTAGTTACAAAATTTATCTTGTTTAAATAAATGTACATAATATATCACACAAAAAAAGTTAAAAGTTGAAGAAAAAAGGTTGCATGTCAGAATTTTATATTACTGTACTGTCCACAGTCTGCACAGATATTATGTTTTGTGTAGTTGTGAAAGTAGGATAATACCTGGTCAAAAATATGGTGAACTCCTACAAAGGCATAGTTTTCCTCTATTGAAGTGCCCCCGACTATAGCCCGTGAAGCTTCTGCCTCCACGGTTGGAACAACTTCTCCTCTCCCTGCCGCCGTCCAGTCTTCTATCGAGCCTCTCCTCTCTGTGGGGGATTCGCTGATCTAACAACAACAAGAAACACAATTGCACTTGAGCACTCAATAAACCAAAAATATACAGGACCTTTGTTCATGGGCAGATCCAGTGTGAGGGGAATAAGTTGGGTGCCATCATCATCCCCTCACACATCTTAAAAATGAAACTAACAACCATAAGTCTTGAAATAAATAGGGGAGGTGTCAAAAATCTCTCCTCCACCTCCTAGTGCTCCAATAAACCCAAAATGAAAAATGTACAAAAAATTATTGGCACGATTAATCCTCAAGATAACTCTACATAAGGTTTGACGCTCCGCCATCTTGGCGCAGCTTTTGTTAGGGCTTGTGACGTCACGACCAATTACTGACTGCCACGAAATAGGCACGAGAGTGACAATTCTCTCCGATTGGTCTAGCGCGAACTGGACGAAAATGTGAACCTAAGCGTCCAACCTTATGTAGAGTAATCTTGGGTTAATCCCCCTATGTCCTTTCATCAAACCAAATAAGTGCTGGCAGGTCTGTTGGCCTTAATTGCTATACAGTAGGCTAGTATATATGCATAAGCTTAATACCGTTTGTAATTCAGTTCTTTCTTTAACTTGATTACACATGCCATGTAGCTTAAATTAACTGGTTATTATAGTGAGAGTAGGTGTCTGATTTATATGATGTTTATTGATTTTAATATACTGTAAGTATATTATAATTATTAATATTATTATCTGATGATTATGTATAAAAATTTTACTTTTACTTAATTAAGTTATGAAATTGAGAGAGAAGAAACGAGATTTTTATCATGATGTCTAATTGTATTGTATGTATCTGTATTGTTTTTTTTTTTTCTACTGACTTATTCTATACATATGTATTATGTCAAAGAATAAATATATATTCTATTCTATTCTAATCTCTAAATGGAAATGGAGAAGGATATATTTAATGGAACTATGATTCAAACTCACCCTACTGCTGCGAGCACTCCAGCTTCTCATGCTTGCCTGGTCACATGCTGCTCCGTAACGCTGCTGTAGAAGTTGACTGCGCACTCGCAAGTACATTTGACGCTCCTCTACATCCTGTATCATAGCATAGAATTAGAGAAAAAGATACAAACTTTTATAAGAACAAGAAAGGAAATTTACTTACATTTCCAGTGTTTCCTTGCTCTCTCAAAAGTTGACTTCGTCTCCTAATGTACTGTGTCCCTGCAAATAAATATGAAGACTTCTGTAAACTGTTGTGTTCTTTTATTCCACTTTTTTAAAAATATTTTTATCAAATACTTACGAAAATTTGGATGATTAGAGGCTCTATGGGCATTAACTCTTGCGTCCATGGCAAATGCCTGTTGTTGCCAGGACCCGGAAGCTGACATTCTTGTACAGTATATATATTATTATACGCAGTATGTACGTACTGATACAGTATTTATAGCTTCTGTGTGTGTGTGATACCGAGCTGAAGTTATCTCCCGACCATCTCCGCGCCATCTCCGGAGAATCGTGACGTCACTAAAAAGTACAATACCAGCACATTGAAACTGAACTGTTTGAAAAGAGCTTTAATACGAATATTTACTACTTATTAAAAGTAATTAAAGATAGATTACATCTAATATCACAATTGTTGTACATACTATATCTTATTTAAACCAATAAAAAGGATATTACGTCAAAACATGAATTACAAGAGAGAATGGCAATTTAGGTGGGAAAATTTGAAAATTATAAACTTATCTGTCTCAAATATATTCAGAGGATTTTATTCCTATACTAAAGTAAAATGACCTATGTGCAATTTATTTTATTGTATAAAATATTAAAAAAATAGAGCTAAGTACATTTGCAATTAATTTCTGAAATAAAATTCTTTAATACCAGAAGCTAAGAATGATAAATCAGCCCTGGAAATAGAAATTTTATCATTTTCATCGTCCACGCCTCTGGAGTTATTTTCTAAGCGAAGAACTATACGTCGTGCCTTTCCAGGAATTATTTCTAATGAGCTCAATTACATTTGCTATCGACTTCTGAAAAAAAATTTTATAATACCAGAGGCTAAGGTACTCAAATTAGCCCTGGAGATAGAAATTTTATCTTTTTCATCGTCCGCGGCTCTGGAGATATTTTCTATGCGACGAAGTATACGTCGTGCATTTCCAGGAATTATTTCTAATGAGCCTAATTACATTTGCTATCGACTTCTGAAAAAAAAATTTATAAAACCAGAGGCTAAGGTACTCAAATTAGCCCTGGAGATAGAAATTTTATCTTTTTCATGGTCCACGGCTCTGGAGATATTTTCTATGCGACGAAGTATACGTCGTGCATTTCCAGGAATTATTTCTAATGAGCCTAATTACATTTGCTATCGACTTCTGAAAATAATTTTTATAATACCAGAGGCTAAGGTACTCAAATTAGCCCTGGAGATAGAAATTTTATCTTTTTCATGGTCCACGGCTCTGGAGATATTTTCTATGCGACGAAGTATACGTCGTGCATTTCCAGGAATTATTTCTAATGAGCCTAATTACAATTGCTATCGACTTCTGAAAAAATTTTTTATAATACCAGAGGCTAAGGTACTCAAATTAGCCCTGGAGTTAGAAATTTTATCTTTTTCATGGTCCACGGCTCTGGAGATATTTTATATGCGACGAAGTATACATCGTGCATTTCCAGGAATTATTTCTAATGAGCTCAATTACATTTGCTATCGATTTTTGAAAAAAAAATTTATAATACCAGAGGCTAAGGTACTCAAATTAGCCCTGGAGATAGAAATTTTAACATTTTCATCGTCCGCGGCTCTGGAGATATTTTATATGCGACGAAGTATACGTCGTGCATTTCCAGGATTTATTTCTAATGAGCCCAATTACATTTGCTATCGACTTCTGAAAACAAAATTTATAATACCAGAGGCTAAGGTACTCAAATTAGCCCTGGAGATAGAAATTTTATCTTTTTCATCGTCCACGGCTCTGGAGAAATTTTATATGCGACGAAGTATACCTCGTGCATTTCCAGGAATTATATCTAATGAGCCCAATTACATTTGCTATCGACTTCTGAAAAAAAATTTTATAATACCAGAGGCTAAGGTACTCAAATTAGCCCTGGAGATAGAAATTTTATTTTTTTCATCGTCCTCGGCTCTGGAGATATTTTATATGCGACGAAGTATACGTCGTGCATTTCCAGGAATTATATCTAATGAGCTCAATTACATTTGCTATCGATTTCTGAAAAAAAATTTTATAATACCAGAGGCTAAGGTACTCAAATTAGCCCTGGAGATAGAAATTTTAACATTTTCATCGTCCGCGGCTCCGGAGATATTTTATATGCGACGAAGTATACGTCGTGCATTTCCAGGAATTATTTCTAATGAGCTCAATTATATTTGCTATCGATTTCTGAAAAAAAATTTTATAATACCCGAGTCTAAGGTACTCAAATTAGCCCTGGAGATAGAAATTTTAACATTTTCATCGTCCGCGGCTCCGGAGATATTTTATATGCGACGAAGTATACGTCGTGCATTTCCAGGAATTATTTCTAATGAGCTCAATTACATTTGCTATCGATTTCTGAAAAAAAATTTTATAATACCCGAGTCTAAGGTACTCAAATTAGCCCTGGAGATAGAATTTTTAACATTTTCATCGTCCGCGGCTCCGGAGATATTTTATATGCGACGAAGTATACGTCGTGCATTTCCAGGAATTATATCTAATGAGCTCAATTACATTTATTATCGACTTCTGAAAAAAAATTTTATAATACCAGAGGCTAAGGTACTCAAATTAGCCCTGGAGATAGAAATTTTAACATGTTCATCATCCATGGCTCCGGAGATATTTTATATGCGACGAAGTATACGTCGTGCATTTCCAGGAATTATTTCGAATGAGCTCAATTACATTTGCTATCGACTTCTGAAAAAAAAATTTATAATACCAGAGGCTAAGGTACTCAAATTAGCCCTGGAGATAGAAATTTTATCTTTTTCATGGTCCACGGCTCTGGAGATATTTTCTATGCGACGAAGTATACGTCGTGCATTTCCAGGAATTATATCTAATGAGCCTAATTACATTTGCTATCGACTTCTGAAAAAAAATTTTATAATACCAGAGGCTAAGGTACTCAAATTAGCCCTGGAGATAGAAATTTTATCTTTTTCATCGTCCGCGGCTCTGGAGATATTTTCTATGCGACGAAGTATACGTCGTGCATTTCCAGGAATTATTTCTAATGAGCCTAATTACATTTGCTATCGACTTCTGAAAAAAAAATTTATAAAACCAGAGGCTAAGGTACTCAAATTAGCCCTGGAGATAGAAATTTTATCTTTTTCATGGTCCACGGCTCTGGAGATATTTTCTATGCGACGAAGTATACGTCGTGCATTTCCAGGAATTATTTCTAATGAGCCTAATTACATTTGCTATCGACTTCTGAAAAAAATTTTTATAATACCAGAGGCTAAGGTACTCAAATTAGCCCTGGAGATAGAAATTTTATCTTTTTCATGGTCCACGGCTCTGGAGATATTTTCTATGCGACGAAGTATACGTCGTGCATTTCCAGGAATTATTTCTAATGAGCCTAATTACAATTGCTATCGACTTCTGAAAAAAAATTTTATAATACCAGAGGCTAAGGTACTCAAATTAGCCCTGGAGTTAGAAATTTTATCTTTTTCATGGTCCACGGCTCTGGAGATATTTTATATGCGACGAAGTATACGTCGTGCATTTCCAGGTATTATTTCTAATGAGCTCAATTACATTTGCTATCGACTTCTGAAAAAAAAATTTATAATACCAGAGGCTAAGGTACTCAAATTAGCCCTGGAGATAGAAATTTTAACATTTTCATCGTCCGCGGCTCTGGAGATATTTTATATGCGACGAAGTATACGTCGTGCATTTCCAGGATTTATTTCTAATGAGCCCAATTACATTTGCTATCGACTTCTGAAAAAAAATTTTATAATACCAGAGGCTAAGGTACTCAAATTAGCCCTGGAGATAGAAATTTTATCTTTTTCATCGTCCACGGCTCTGGAGAAATTTTATATGCGACGAAGTATACCTCGTGCATTTCCAGGAATTATATCTAATGAGCCCAATTACATTTGCTATCGACTTCTGAAAAAAAATTTTATAATACCAGAGGCTAAGGTACTCAAATTAGCCCTGGAGATAGAAATTTTATCTTTTTCATGGTCCACGGCTCTGGAGATATTTTCTATGCGACGAAGTATACGTCGTGCATTTCCAGGAATTATATCTAATGAGCCCAATTACATTTGCTATCGATTTCTGAAAAAAAAATTTATAATACCAGAGGCTAAGGTACTCAAATTAGCCCAGGAGATAGAAATTTTATCTTTTTCATGGTCCACGGCTCTGGAGATATTTTCTATGCGACGAAGTATACGTCGTGCATTTCCAGGAATTATTTCTAATGAGCTCAATTACATTTGCTATCGATTTCTGAAAAAAAATTTTATAATACCAGAGGCTAAGGTACTCAAATTAGCCCTGGAGATAGAATTTTTATCATTTTCATCGTCCACGCCTCTGGAGTTATTTTCTATGCGAAGAACTATACGTCGTGCCTTTCCAGGAATTATTTCTAATGAGCTCAATTACATTTGCTATCGACTTCTGAAAAAAAATTTTATAATACCAGAGGCTAAGGTACTCAAATTAGCCCTGGAGATAGAAATTTTATCTTTTTCATCGTCCGCGGCTCTGGAGATATTTTCTATGCGACGAAGTATACGTCGTGCATTTCCAGGAATTATTTCTAATGAGCCTAATTACATTTGCTATCGACTTCTGAAAAAAAAATTTATAAAACCAGAGGCTAAGGTACTCAAATTAGCCCTGGAGATAGAAATTTTATCTTTTTCATGGTCCACGGCTCTGGAGATATTTTCTATGCGACGAAGTATACGTCGTGCATTTCCAGGAATTATTTCTAATGAGCCTAATTACATTTGCTATCGACTTCTGAAAAAAATTTTTATAATACCAGAGGCTAAGGTACTCAAATTAGCCCTGGAGATAGAAATTTTATCTTTTTCATGGTCCACGGCTCTGGAGATATTTTCTATGCGACGAAGTATACGTCGTGCATTTCCAGGAATTATTTCTAATGAGCCTAATTACAATTGCTATCGACTTCTGAAAAAATTTTTTATAATACCAGAGGCTAAGGTACTCAAATTAGCCCTGGAGTTAGAAATTTTATCTTTTTCATGGTCCACGGCTCTGGAGATATTTTATATGCGACGAAGTATACATCGTGCATTTCCAGGAATTATTTCTAATGAGCTCAATTACATTTGCTATCGATTTTTGAAAAAAAAATTTATAATACCAGAGGCTAAGGTACTCAAATTAGCCCTGGAGATAGAAATTTTAACATTTTCATCGTCCGCGGCTCTGGAGATATTTTATATGCGACGAAGTATACGTCGTGCATTTCCAGGATTTATTTCTAATGAGCCCAATTACATTTGCTATCGACTTCTGAAAACAAAATTTATAATACCAGAGGCTAAGGTACTCAAATTAGCCCTGGAGATAGAAATTTTATCTTTTTCATCGTCCACGGCTCTGGAGAAATTTTATATGCGACGAAGTATACCTCGTGCATTTCCAGGAATTATATCTAATGAGCCCAATTACATTTGCTATCGACTTCTGAAAAAAAATTTTATAATACCAGAGGCTAAGGTACTCAAATTAGCCCTGGAGATAGAAATTTTATTTTTTTCATCGTCCTCGGCTCTGGAGATATTTTATATGCGACGAAGTATACGTCGTGCATTTCCAGGAATTATATCTAATGAGCTCAATTACATTTGCTATCGATTTCTGAAAAAAAATTTTATAATACCAGAGGCTAAGGTACTCAAATTAGCCCTGGAGATAGAAATTTTAACATTTTCATCGTCCGCGGCTCCGGAGATATTTTATATGCGACGAAGTATACGTCGTGCATTTCCAGGAATTATTTCTAATGAGCTCAATTACATTTGCTATCGATTTCTGAAAAAAAATTTTATAATACCCGAGTCTAAGGTACTCAAATTAGCCCTGGAGATAGAAATTTTAACATTTTCATCGTCCGCGGCTCCGGAGATATTTTATATGCGACGAAGTATACGTCGTGCATTTCCAGGAATTATTTCTAATGAGCTCAATTACATTTGCTATCGATTTCTGAAAAAAAATTTTATAATACCCGAGTCTAAGGTACTCAAATTAGCCCTGGAGATAGAATTTTTAACATTTTCATCGTCCGCGGCTCCGGAGATATTTTATATGCGACGAAGTATACGTCGTGCATTTCCAGGAATTATATCTAATGAGCTCAATTACATTTATTATCGACTTCTGAAAAAAAATTTTATAATACCAGAGGCTAAGGTACTCAAATTAGCCCTGGAGATAGAAATTTTAACATGTTCATCATCCATGGCTCCGGAGATATTTTATATGCGACGAAGTATACGTCGTGCATTTCCAGGAATTATTTCGAATGAGCTCAATTACATTTGCTATCGACTTCTGAAAAAAAAATTTATAATACCAGAGGCTAAGGTACTCAAATTAGCCCTGGAGATAGAAATTTTATCTTTTTCATGGTCCACGGCTCTGGAGATATTTTCTATGCGACGAAGTATACGTCGTGCATTTCCAGGAATTATATCTAATGAGCCTAATTACATTTGCTATCGACTTCTGAAAAAAAATTTTATAATACCAGAGGCTAAGGTACTCAAATTAGCCCTGGAGATAGAAATTTTATCTTTTTCATCGTCCGCGGCTCTGGAGATATTTTCTATGCGACGAAGTATACGTCGTGCATTTCCAGGAATTATTTCTAATGAGCCTAATTACATTTGCTATCGACTTCTGAAAAAAAAATTTATAAAACCAGAGGCTAAGGTACTCAAATTAGCCCTGGAGATAGAAATTTTATCTTTTTCATGGTCCACGGCTCTGGAGATATTTTCTATGCGACGAAGTATACGTCGTGCATTTCCAGGAATTATTTCTAATGAGCCTAATTACATTTGCTATCGACTTCTGAAAAAAATTTTTATAATACCAGAGGCTAAGGTACTCAAATTAGCCCTGGAGATGGAAATTTTATCTTTTTCATGGTCCACGGCTCTGGAGATATTTTCTATGCGACGAAGTATACGTCGTGCATTTCCAGGAATTATTTCTAATGAGCCTAATTACAATTGCTATCGACTTCTGAAAAAAAATTTTATAATACCAGAGGCTAAGGTACTCAAATTAGCCCTGGAGTTAGAAATTTTATCTTTTTCATGGTCCACGGCTCTGGAGATATTTTATATGCGACGAAGTATACGTCGTGCATTTCCAGGTATTATTTCTAATGAGCTCAATTACATTTGCTATCGACTTCTGAAAAAAAAATTTATAATACCAGAGGCTAAGGTACTCAAATTAGCCCTGGAGATAGAAATTTTAACATTTTCATCGTCCGCGGCTCTGGAGATATTTTATATGCGACGAAGTATACGTCGTGCATTTCCAGGATTTATTTCTAATGAGCCCAATTACATTTGCTATCGACTTCTGAAAAAAAATTTTATAATACCAGAGGCTAAGGTACTCAAATTAGCCCTGGAGATAGAAATTTTATCTTTTTCATCGTCCACGGCTCTGGAGAAATTTTATATGCGACGAAGTATACCTCGTGCATTTCCAGGAATTATATCTAATGAGCCCAATTACATTTGCTATCGACTTCTGAAAAAAAATTTTATAATACCAGAGGCTAAGGTACTCAAATTAGCCCTGGAGATAGAAATTTTATCTTTTTCATGGTCCACGGCTCTGGAGATATTTTCTATGCGACGAAGTATACGTCGTGCATTTCCAGGAATTATATCTAATGAGCCCAATTACATTTGCTATCGATTTCTGAAAAAAAAATTTATAATACCAGAGGCTAAGGTACTCAAATTAGCCCAGGAGATAGAAATTTTATCTTTTTCATGGTCCACGGCTCTGGAGATATTTTCTATGCGACGAAGTATACGTCGTGCATTTCCAGGAATTATTTCTAATGAGCTCAATTACATTTGCTATCGATTTCTGAAAAAAAATTTTATAATACCAGAGGCTAAGGTACTCAAATTAGCCCTGGAGATAGAATTTTTAACATTTTCATCGTCCACGCCTCTGGAGTTATTTTCTAAGCGAAGAACTATACGTTGTGCCTTTCCAGGAATTATTTCTAATGAGCTCAATTACATTTGCTATCGACTTCTGAAAAAAAATTTTATAATACCAGAGGCTAAGGTACTCAAATTAGCCCTGGAGATAGAAATTTTATCTTTTTCATCGTCCGCGGCTCTGGAGATATTTTCTATGCGACGAAGTATACGTCGTGCATTTCCAGGAATTATTTCTAATGAGCCTAATTACATTTGCTATCGACTTCTGAAAAAAAAAATTATAAAACCAGAGGCTAAGGTACTCAAATTAGCCCTGGAGATAGAAATTTTATCTTTTTCATGGTCCACGGCTCTGGAGATATTTTCTATGCGACGAAGTATACGTCGTGCATTTCCAGGAATTATTTCTGATGAGCCTAATTACATTTGCTATCGACTTCTGAAAAAAAATTTTATAATACCAGAGGCTAAGGTACTCAAATTAGCCCTGGAGATAGAAATTTTATCTTTTTCATGGTCCACGGCTCTGGAGATATTTTCTATGCGACGAAGTATACGTCGTGCATTTCCAGGAATTATTTCTAATGAGCCTAATTACAATTGCTATCGACTTCTGAAAAAAATTTTTATAATACCAGAGGCTAAGGTACTCAAATTAGCCCTGGAGTTAGAAATTTTATCTTTTTCATGGTCCACGGCTCTGGAGATATTTTATATGCGACGAAGTATACGTCGTGCATTTCCAGGAATTATTTCTAATGAGCTCAATTACATTTGCTATCGACTTCTGAAAAAAAAATTTATAATACCAGAGGCTAAGGTACTCAAATTAGCCCTGGAGATAGAAATTTTAACATTTTCATCGTCCGCGGCTCTGGAGATATTTTATATGCGACGAAGTATACGTCGTGCATTTCCAGGATTTATTTCTAATGAGCCCAATTACATTTGCTATCGACTTCTGAAAAAAAATTTTATAATACCAGAGGCTAAGGTACTCAAATTAGCCCTGGAGATAGAAATTTTATCTTTTTCATCGTCCACGGCTCTGGAGAAATTTTATATGCGACGAAGTATACCTCGTGCATTTCCAGGAATTATATCTAATGAGCCCAATTACATTTGCTATCGACTTCTGAAAAAATTTTTTATAATACCAGAGGCTAAGGTACTCAAATTAGCCCTGGAGATAGAAATTTTATTTTTTTCATCGTCCTCGGCTCTGGAGATATTTTATATGCGACGAAGTTTACGTCGTGCATTTCCAGGAATTATATCTAATGAGCTCAATTACATTTGCTATCGATTTCTGAAAAAAAAATTTATAATACCAGAGGCTAAGGTACTCAAATTAGCCCTGGAGATAGAATTTTTAACATTTTCATCGTCCGCGGCTCCGGAGATATTTTATATGCGACGAAGTATACGTCGTGCATTTCCAGGAATTATATCTAATGAGCTCAATTACATTTATTATCGACTTCTGAAAAAAAATTTTATAATACCAGAGGCTAAGGTACTCAAATTAGCCCTGGAGTTAGAAATTTTATCTTTTTCATGGTCCACGGCTCTTGAGATATTTTATATGCGATGAAGTATACGTCGTGCATTTCCAGGAATTATTTCTAATGAGCTCAATTACATTTGCTATCGACTTCTGAAAAAAAAATTTATAATACCAGAGGCTAAGGTACTCAAATTAGCCCTGGAGGTAGAAATTTTAACATTTTCATCGTCCGCGGCTCTGGAGATATTTTCTATGCGACGAAGTATACGTCGTGCATTTCCAGGAATTATTTCTAATGAGCCTAATTACATTTGCTATCGACTTCTGAAAAAAATTTTTATAATACCAGAGGCTAAGGTACTCAAATTAGCCCTGGAGATAGAAATTTTATCTTTTTCATGGTCCACGGCTCTGGAGATATTTTCTATGCGACGAAGTATACGTCGTGCATTTCCAGGAATTATTTCTAATGAGCCTAATTACAATTGCTATCGACTTCTGAAAAAAAAATTTATAATACCAGAGGCTAAGGTACTCAAATTAGCCCTGGAGTTAGAAATTTTATCTTTTTCATGGTCCACGGCTCTGGAGATATTTTATATGCGACGAAGTATACGTCGTGCATTTCCAGGTATTATTTCTAATGAGCTCAATTACATTTGCTATCGACTTCTGAAAAAAAAATTTATAATACCAGAGGCTAAGGTACTCAAATTAGCCCTGGAGATAGAAATTTTAACATTTTCATCGTCCGCGGCTCTGGAGATATTTTATATGCGACGAAGTATACGTCGTGCATTTCCAGGATTTATTTCTAATGAGCCCAATTACATTTGCTATCGACTTCTGAAAAAAAATTTTATAATACCAGAGGCTAAGGTACTCAAATTAGCCCTGGAGATAGAAATTTTATCTTTTTCATCGTCCACGGCTCTGGAGAAATTTTATATGCGACGAAGTATACCTCGTGCATTTCCAGGAATTATATCTAATGAGCCCAATTACATTTGCTATCGACTTCTGAAAAAAAATTTTATAATACCAGAGGCTAAGGTACTCAAATTAGCCCTGGAGATAGAAATATTATTTTTTTCATCGTCCTCGGCTCTGGAGATATTTTATATGCGACGAAGTATACGTCGTGCATTTCCAGGAATTATATCTAATGAGCTCAATTACATTTGCTATCGATTTCTGAAAAAAAATTTTATAATACCAGAGGCTAAGGTACTCGAATTAGCCCAGGAGATAGAAATTTTATCTTTTTCATGGTCCACGGCTCTGGAGATATTTTCTATGCGACGAAGTATACGTCGTGCATTTCCAGGAATTATATCTAATGAGCCCAATTACATTTGCTATCGATTTCTGAAAAAAAAATTTATAATACCAGAGGCTAAGGTACTCAAATTAGCCCAAGAGATAGAAATTTTATCTTTTTCATGGTCCACGGCTCTGGAGATATTTTATATGCGACGAAGTATACGTCGTGCATTTCCAGGAATTATTTCTAATGAGCTCAATTACATTTGCTATCGACTTCTGAAAAAAAAATTTATAATACCAGAGGCTAAGGTACTCAAATTAGCCCTGGAGGTAGAAATTTTAACATTTTCATCGTCCGCGGCTCTGGAGATATTTTATATGCGACGAAGTATACGTCGTGCATTTCCAGGATTTATTTCTAATGAGCCCAATTACATTTGCTATCGACTTCTGAAAAAAATTTTTATAATACCAGAGGCTAAGGTACTCAAATTAGCCCTGGAGATAGAAATTTTATCTTTTTCATGGTCCACGGCTCTGGAGATATTTTCTATGCGACGAAGTATACGTCGTGCATTTCCAGGAATTATTTCTAATGAGCCTAATTACAATTGCTATCGACTTCTGAAAAAAAAATTTATAATACCAGAGGCTAAGGTACTCAAATTAGCCCTGGAGTTAGAAATTTTAACATTTTCATCGTCCGCGGCTCTGGAGATATTTTATATGCGACGAAGTATACGTCGTGCATTTCCAGGATTTATTTCTAATGAGCCCAATTACATTTGCTATCGACTTCTGAAAAAAAATTTTATAATACCAGAGGCTAAGGTACTCAAATTAGCCCTGGAGATAGAAATTTTATCTTTTTCATCGTCCACGGCTCTGGAGAAATTTTATATGCGACGAAGTATACCTCGTGCATTTCCAGGAATTATATCTAATGAGCCCAATTACATTTGCTATCGACTTCTGAAAAAAATTTTTATAATACCAGAGGCTAAGGTACTCAAATTAGCCCTGGAGATAGAAATTTTATTTTTTTCATCGTCCTCGGCTCTGGAGATATTTTATATGCGACGAAGTTTACGTCGTGCATTTCCAGGAATTATATCTAATGAGCTCAATTACATTTGCTATCGATTTCTGAAAAAAAATTTTATAATACCAGAGGCTAAGGTACTCAAATTAGCCCTGGAGTTAGAAATTTTATCTTTTTCATGGTCCACGGCTCTGGAGATATTTTATATGCGACGAAGTATACGTCGTGCATTTCCAGGAATTATTTCTAATGAGCTCAATTACATTTGCTATCGACTTCTGAAAAAAAAATTTATAATACCAGAGGCTAAGGTACTCAAATTAGCCCTGGAGGTAGAAATTTTAACATTTTCATCGTCCGCGGCTCTGGAGATATTTTATATGCGACGAAGTATACGTCGTGCATTTCCAGGATTTATTTCTAATGAGCCCAATTACATTTGCTATCGACTTCTGAAAAAAATTTTTATAATACCAGAGGCTAAGGTACTCAAATTAGCCCTGGAGATAGAAATTTTATATTTTTCATCGTCCACGGCTCTGGAGATATTTTATATGCGACGAAGTATACGTCGTGCATTTCCAGGAATTATTTCTAATGAGCTCAATTACATTTGCTATCGACTTCTGAAAAAAAAATTTATAATACCAGAGGCTAAGGTACTCAAATTAGCCCTGGAGATAGAAATTTTATCTTTATTATCGTCCACGGCTCTGGAGATATTTTATATGCGTCGAACTATACGTCGTGCATTTCCAGGAATTATATCTAATGAGCCCAATTACATTTGCTATCGACTTCTGAAAAAAATTTTTATAATACCAGAGGCTAAGGTACTCAAATTAGCCCTGGAGATAGAAATTTTATTTTTTTCATCGTCCTCGGCTCTGGAGATATTTTATATGCGACGAAGTATACGTCGTGCATTTCCAGGAATTATATCTAATGAGCTCAATTACATTTGCTATCGATTTCTGAAAAAATTTTTTATAATACCAGAGGCTAAGGTACTCAAATTAGCCCTGGAGATAGAAATTTTAACATTTTCATCATCCGCGGCTCCGGAGATATTTTATATGCGACGAAGTATACGTCGTGCATTTCCAGGAATTATATCTAATGAGCCCAATTACATTTGCTATCGACTTCTGAAAAAAAATTTTATAATACCAGAGGCTAAGGTACTCAAATTAGCCCTGGAGATAGAATTTTTAACATTTTCATCGTCCGCGGCTCCGGAGATATTTTATATGCGACGAAGTATACGTCGTGCATTTCCAGGAATTATTTCTAATGAGCTCAATTACATTTGCTATCGACTTCTGAAAAAAAATTTTATAATACCAGAGGCTAAGGTACTCAAATTAGCCCTGGAGATAGAAATTTTATTTTTTTCATCGTCCGCGGCTCCGGAGATATTTTATATGCGACGAAGTATACGTCGTGCATTTCCAGGAATTATATCTAATGAGCTCAATTACATTTGCTATCTATTTCTGAAAAAAAAATTTATAATACCAGAGGCTAAGGTACTCAAATTAGCCCAGGAGATAGAAATTTTATCTTTTTCATGGTCCACGGCTCTGGAGATATTTTCTATGCGACGAAGTATACGTCGTGCATTTCCAGGAATTATTTCTAATGAGCTCAATTACATTTGCTATCGACTGCTGAAAAAAAATTTATAATACCAGAGGCTAAGGTACTCAAATTAGCCCAGGAGATAGAAATTTTATTTTTTTCATCGTCCGCGGCTCCGGAGATATTTTATATGCGACGAAGTATACGTCGTGCATTTCCAGGAATTATATCTAATGAGCTCAATTACATTTGCTATCGATTTCTGAAAAAAAAATTTATAATACCAGAGGCTAAGGTACTCAAATTAGCCCAGGAGATAGAAATTTTATCTTTTTCATGGTCCACGGCTCTGGAGATATTTTCTATGCGACGAAGTATACGTCGTGCATTTCCAGGAATTATTTCTAATGAGCTCAATTACATTTGCTATCGATTTCTGAAAAAAAATTTTATAATACCAGAGGCTAAGGTACTCAAATTAGCCCTGGAGATAGAAATTTTATCTTTTTTATCGTCCACGGCTCTGGAGATATTTTATATGCGACGAACTATACGTCGTGCATTTCCAGGAATTATATCTAATGAGCCCAATTACATTTGCTATCGACTTCTGAAAAAAAAATTTATGATACCAGAGGCTAAGGTACTCAAATTAGCCTTGGAGATAGAAATTTTATTTTTTTCATCGTCCGCGGCTCTGGAGATATTTTATATGCGACGAAGTATACGTCGTGCATTTCCAGGAATTATATCTAATGAGCTCAATTACATTTGTTATCGACTTCTGAAAAAAAATTTTATAATACCAGAGGCTAAGGTACTCAAATTAGCCCTGGAGATAGAATTTTTAACATTTTCATCATCCGCGGCTACATGTTTTTTTTTAAATGGTCATCCATCCTACTACTAACCACGCATGATGTTGCTTGACATTATATTATTATATATTATATCGTGCATAATATTAATAATGTTCAATAATTAAATATTTTACCTTATTAAGTATAATAAGCGAAAAAACATTACAAACTCCATGTAAGTATGTATGCCATCGTTCTTCGACTTTATTCCGAATACTGTACATTATATATGGCAGATCCTCTGAATTGCGGGGGGGGGGGGGGGTCAAATTTTTGGGGAAGTGATATTTCATGGGTGCTACAACTACTCTCATGCGCGAAGATTGTATGACTTGGGAAAAACCATCGAGACCGCGCAAGCGTATCTGTATTATAGCAGAGCGAACTTGAGTAGGAGGCCACAGCACGACCGCGCCCACTTTTCAATAGCCGTCCTACTGACAGCAGGTTTGCGTGTAATCAAATGGGAGAGGGCTTCACTTTGGTCGCGGTTTACGACAATTACGCTGTATGCTAGAGTTTTCAAAATGAAACAAGTTTAACTCTAATATAGTTTAATCTTACTGGACAACCTTTTTTTTTCACGCAAAAACAATATTAATACACTTAAATTAAACTGTTATGAACCTTACTTCTGCTACTTCTGTTACATCTGCGCATGCGCCGGCATGCGCGAAGTAATAAAAGTCAGTTTACTGGCGATGACGTCATATGAACATTGAAAGCCTTTCTTCATAGCGAGTGACTTTCACTTTACTTAATTGCATTTTCTATACTTTGTATGTATCAAGTAAAGTTAATTACTACATCGAAAATAATGTATGAAAGTTGATTCAAGTACTTTTGTATTTTCAATATTTCGTGACGTCATGATACATTACTAAAGCTTGGAAGATAGAACCAAGTTCCCGCCCTAACTTTACCATCTTATTTCTCAAGAAGTATGATATTTATGAACTAAATAAAATAATTAGCAAACGGGAGACTACATTGAAGTATTATCGCACTACACAAGACACCTTCATTAATATCAAGTAAATATTTAAAAAAATATATTTCCTCCCGATTACATTGCATGTTATTTTTTTAAATTCCGGACGGCTAATGTCTCGACAGATGACGATCGCGCCGGCTGGGTTGTGGCCTCCTACTCAAGTTCGCTCTGATTATAGCGAGCGGCTGCAGCCTGCAATGCTGTTTGAACGTCGGAGCAACCACGTTTTCGCTCCTTCTCCCGCTCTACTCGTTTCTCCGTCAAATATAAACGTACATTAAATCTAAAGACATTTCTAGAAACTAGGAAAACCATGCAAAGTTTTTTTTTAAATGAAACTTTTTTACGTAAAAAAAATTACTTCTATGGAAAATTTTATAATTCAGCTGCGAGCTTCCGATAAAAAATTAAATAATCATTGATTAAACCCCGATTAACCTATAATATTTTCTATATTTTTTATTTTCCTGTTAATTTGGATCTTTGGCTCTAATTATCAGTTGTCAAAAGTAACATAACTTAATTAGGGATTTAATTGTGATTTTTTTAAAAATGTACCTTTCCGCCGCCATCTTTGTCCCGGAACCGGAAACGCAGCGGGCGGATTTTGGCGGATTTTGGGTACGTGGTCTAGAACTTTAATTCACGTCGACCCTGAAATTTTCAAAACTTTCGGAATTTTTTCCGGGTCAACATAGGATTTAAACTTAATTTTACTGGACTAGTACGAAGTATAAGAAAATTGTCATTCATTATTTGAGCATGATTATTGTTTTACAAAGTAACTTCTCTGATTTTGAAAATTTTATTAATTTTATTAAGAATTATTGATTATATTTAATAAATTTCGATCAGTGTCTTACCAGTGCGCCGCACTGGCGCTCACCGGCTTACTTTCACCACTGAATATAGGTATTTCCCTCACTCCGATTTTTTTTAACATTGGCCTTATGAAGGCAGCCCCCCCTCCCCCTGAAATTTTTTTCCGGATCCGCGCTTAAAAACACGCGCGTCTTCTGACGGGGCGGTCTTCATATAAAAAAATATCAGTTATAATAAGAAAATTTCTTTTATTGTAGTAGAAAAACTGGAAAACATTAAAAGTTTCAGAAATTTTGGCTCGGTTATTAGTTAATGACTTAATGTACTTTATGTTTTATGTTATGTTTATAATTATAAATTATAACTTATAGTCTTTATACTTATACTTTATAGCAGAGTCTTCTGCGCGCAATGTTTCTAACAAAACATTGTTCAATGTCTGTCGCGTGGTGTAATTTTCGATTGTTGAACGCGAGAAAGCAAAAAAGTAAACAAACTCCGTTGTTTACAATTTTTTGCCGCTGGCGGCGCCACCAGCGAGCGGTAATTATCAAGGGAAGCATTATGAATAACATGAAAAACTAATAGAAATAATTAGAAAATTGAGGACATGTTTTCAAAAATCAAGTGAAATGGAAAAAAACATGCGCGGAAATTTCATAGAAAAAATTAAGAATTTTTAACGGTTTTTTATCATTGAAACGGTCGAAGAAATGTGGAGCGATAACCATGGTGTAAGTAATGTATATCATTTCTGTGTTCCCAAGGGCTTGTAAGCTCTAAAATCTTTTAGCTAGCAGTTCGGGCAGAACTTGGCTGCCCTTACCAGCCGCACCAGTGTCCATTTGTTGATTTATTTAAAAATAACAAGCAATATAATAGGGTTTTAAAATTGTACCTTTGAATTTCTTATATCCTGAAGATATAGCAGTAATTCGATAATCTACAAGTTTCTATGCTGTTAGACCTTAATACTGGAGTGACTGGAGTCCCGTCCAACATCTATATGATTGCACAGAATCACATTAAAGGCAATGAAACTCCAACCTCAGTCTGCGTCGTCTTTTCTATGTGCTAAAAATAAGATAAAGTACCGTTATATTTACTAATAATTAATTTTTTACATTACCTGGATCAATGTAGTACGAAATAATGATATTTTTTTATACTTTTGGTGTGATATTTTGGAAGTTATCGTTACATTTAGGCGTCAACTCGCGAATTTCCTATGTTAAACAATGGCGCATAGTCAACAAAAACCACTCGCTAGTGGCGCCTCTGGTCACTCTGGCGGGCGCAAAATGGAACTAAAGCGTCACGCAATAATCGGGCCACGCGACAGACATTGAACAATGTTTTGTTAGTAACATTGCGCGCAGAAGACTCTGCTTTATAGTTATACTTATTACTTATACATTTTATATTTCTAGTTTATAATTTGTAATATATATTATATAATATTATATATAAATATGTATCATATTATATAATTATAATTATATTATATATATTATATTCAATTCAAAATCAGTTTCGGATATCCAGATATCCGAAAATTCGAAATCAGTTTCGGATATCCGGATATCCGAAAATCTGAATATAGTTTCGGATATCCGGATATCCGAAAATCTCAAATCCGGAATATTTTTTGGATATCCAAGAATCCGAAAACTGTTTCGGATACCCGATTATCCGCAAATCCGAAAATTCGGATTTCGGATATTTTCGAATCCGGATTTCGGATTTTGAAATTTCCGGTTATCAACAGCACTAGTATGCACGATTTTTTTTTAATTTACTTTTTACCTTAATTTAATTTTTAAACATTGAAGCTACCCCAGTAAAAATTTGTTTACACTAGTCCTGTTGAAAATTTTCGGATTTTCGGATATTTTATTATCCGGATATCCGGATTTTTGAGAAATGACTATCCGGATAGTTATTCGTTTTATCCATTCTATTAAATTTATCAAGGAAAGGTTATTGGTGCTGAACAAGCTGCCCAACTCTAGGCGCAATGATCTTGCAAGGCGATTTAAATAAAACTACTTGAGAGCATGCATGTAATTTTATTGTAAATTCATGATATTCTTGATGTATGCAACCTCTTCATCAGCAATGAGATGCGGGTTGCCGCTCTGCAGACACATGCTATCAACTTACGGTTGGTTGGTTGCTTTTTTGGGGCAATTGACACATTTTGGTCATGTATGCCTCCGTTATCAACTTCCTTTTATGCTATAATTTGCTTTGAATTGGATCTAAAATTTATGTAGATGCTAATTTATAGAGTAATACATCTGAATTTTAATTTAACAATTTGATTCCTAGGAAGTTTTGTCTTAATCAAACATAAAAATTTACTTGGAAAGTAATTATATCTGTTAGCTCTCATTCTTTGCAAAGGAATATTATGTAAAAATCTTATGTTGATCCGGAAAAATTGAGGGGAAAGCTGAATTTTTCAGCATCGGTAGAGTTTACTATTGTTTATCAAATGTGAGTTGTATTATGTGTGCGTTCGCCGCCATTTTGGAGGAAAGTTGGGTGCGAGGTACCTTCACTAATAAATTTCTATAAAATATTCTAATCAACTTATTGACATGAAAAAAATGAATAAAATTACCTTAGGATATTTTTCATTCATGTAAATAAAAATATAAATGTAACCTACATTTTAACATGGATAAATAATTTATTGAAGAATTTGGGTATAGAGTAAAAATTAAAATTAAATATTACATTAAAAAAATTGAAAGCTATAGAAGTAAACTGCTTTGTTACAGATGTTCCTTTGTGTGCAACGAACGAGCAAAAGCAACTCCAATCAACTTTCATGCAGCAGCAACAACTTCCCACCGCAAATAATTCACAATTCCCTTTACCCCCTTCTTTCCTGCAAATCCCTCCATTAATTACTACGCAGCAAGGCCCCCAGCAGTTCAGACCCCAAAATTTTACTTCAACCTCCAATGTTCGAGCCCCCATTCCCCCACCGTTCGTGCCTATCCCTCCCATTATTCACGGGCAGCATTTCCCCCAGCCCTTTAGGCACCCTCAACAGTTTCAAAGTCTCAATTTTGTATCCTCCCTACCACAACAATTTGTGCAAAACTTCATGCCAGTCCCCCCCGTCATTCAAACCCAAGAAGCCCCTACGCCCTTCTGGCATCCTCAACAGTACCAACCTTGCAATGTATACACAGTACCACCACCCCTCCCGCATGCACCCCCACCCTTCAGGCGTCAACATCAACCCACAAGTGTGGCAGCCTCTGTGCCCCAATATTTACAACAAATACCCCCGCACAATAGTATACCGCGAGCCCCCACGCCCTTCTGGCCTCCTCAACAGTACCAAGCTCGCAATGTATACACAGTACCACCACGCCTCCCGCAAGTAACCCCACCCTTCAGGCATCAACATCAACCTGCAAGTGTAGCAGCCTCTGTGCCCCCAAATTTACAACAAGTACCCCCGCCCAATGGTATAACGCTCGTCCCCCCGTCCATTATGCAGGAAGTTTACCAAGCTCCCATCACCGTAGATGAAACTGTAACTCCACCCATCCCGCAAGCATCCCAGTCGTCTCAATTGGTTCTACCCCCTATTGCCCTGGTAACCCCACCCATCCCGCAAGCATCCCAGTCGTCTCAATTGGTTCTTCCCCCTAATGCCCTGGTAACTCCACCCATCCCGCAAGCATCCCAGTCGTCCGAGTTGGCTCTACCTCCTAATACCCAGGTAACCCCACCCTTCCCGCAAGCATCCCAGTCGTCTCAATTGGTTCTTCCCCCTAATGCCCTGGTAACCCCACCCATCCCGCAAGCATCCCAGTCGTCCGAGTTGGCTCTACCCCCTAATACCCAGGTAACCCCACCCATCCCGCAAGCATCCCAGTCGTCTCAATTGGTTCTACCCCTTAATGCCCTGGTAACCCCACCCATCCCGCAAGCATCCCAGTTGGCTCTACCACCTAATGCCCAGGTAACCCCACCCATCCTGCAAGTATCCCAGTCGTCTCAGTTGGTTCTACCCCCTAATGCCCAGAAGAATGATGTCCGAGAAGAATGCAGCTCCGAATCAGCAGCATCAAATGTGCAGCCAATGGAGCTGGCTACATCACAGACAACACACGTGGATGGACGGAAGAGAAAGCTTGAGTTTGAGGTGAATAAATAAAAAAAACTTACAACTAATAAAAATTATTAAAATTAAAATATACATTCAGATTTAATGATTACACTCGATCATCTTATTAAGTGTCATAGCATGCAAAAAAAAAAATATTTTTCTTTTTTGTAATTTATTCATGATAAAGGCATCCCATTGCTCTAATATGCGTCTTTGGTTTGAAAATTACAATGACACAACAGGGGATTTTTCCGATGCCTATTTTATCGTCGTTGCCGCTTTATCCCATTATGTACCTGTACGGAAAAAAGTTTTATGCCCAGCTGAATTTTTTTCATGATAATGTTCTATGGTTATAATAAGTATTGGGCAAAAAAATTACAAAGGTGTAAAAAAAATTATTAACATAACATAACGGCAGTGACAAAAAGTTGGCTAAAATCACTAGTGCGCCGAGTGACCATTTAATGCGTATTTCGTAATATCACTGTTAACTGTTTAGTTTATCAACGAAATTCAAAAATATTTCATGTGAGCTATTCTAGGACCTTTGTAAACACACTTGATTTTTTGTAGCAAAATCTGAGAGGGGCTAATGTCATGGCTGTCGACCCTAAATAGACGATCCCAACTAGTATTATTAATTTTTTTTTTATTGCAGAACATGCAGAACAAGAGGGCGACAGATAGTGAAACAGCAGTGAAAAAACTCGGCTATAGTTTTCTTCGTGGTGCTGTTTTTGAACAAGCAGGGGACGTTTTGTATTGCAACAAAGAATATAGTTTGGTCATACCTATAAGTTCAGACGTGTCATCATTATCAAGACTTTGTACGGACGCATCCATGGTGTTCCCCGAACTCTTAAAAAAGTATTTAGAGAGTAACGAAAACAATAGAAATGTAGGGGACGTCCAGGTTTATTCCGTTTCGGAAGGCAGGATTTTTTATTTCCTTGTTGTTTCAACATTCTGTCACGGAACGTTAAATTTCAAAGAACTGCAATTAGGTTTCTGTAACTTGATGAGTATAGTTATCGGAATGAAAAATAAATATTTAGCAATGCCTCGGATCGGTGGAAAACAGTGGAAGCCAACTATAGTAAACATGTTAAAAAAAGTTGTGAAGGACACAGGTGTAGAACTTAATGTTTTCCATCGCAACGCCTGAAAAGTTTCAAAATTTCAAACAATTTTGCATCTGCTAAATGATTTTATTAAAACTTCAAAGCAAGGACGTGTGCATATAAAACATAATTATGGATTCATATATTGGTCACTATGTATTAAAATGTTATACAAAAGATATAATTATTTACAAATGAAATGAATTTTAATAAATTCAATAACTTACGATTTTCTTTTCTGAATACATCATTATTATAACGCATTATATTGTGGTGTGTAAATAATATTTTAATGTATTAAATTTTTATACCATTATTTTCTCTATACAATTTTAATAATTTGTTGATGCTTCAATGGTAAATTTTTGTATTCTAATGTATACGACATTAAGTTCTTGTTATTATAATTTTAACGACAATTTGTCTTGCTTTTTTATTTGTAATTTATTTTTATAAAGTTATTAATTGTTGTTAAAAAAATTCCAGGTTGACTTCTTAAATAATCTTCGAGATTGGCCTCCGTGGTACTCCGAGGTCTTCGGTGACCTCTTTACAGCTCCAAATCAGTTCTCACTGGGCCATTGTGTGGCTTTGGACTTTAAAATGTCTGCAGGCCTTGCCAATAAATTTAGAATACTTTTTAAAAATATCCAACTTCTAAAGTCACAAAAGAAATGCATTGGGGAAGTTGCTTACATAAAAATTGAAAATAGGTTTATATTTTACCTTGTTACGAAACAGAAATCTAAACCCTATTGCAAGCCTACCGTTCTAGAAATAAGGAAATGCTTGTTTGAATTAAAATGCCTGTGTCTGCAACTAAATGTTAATAAATTAGCATTGCCCAGGATAGGAGCAGGAATTGATCAACTGTCCTGGTCAGCTGTAAGAAAAGAGATCTTTAATATCTTTGCGGGGTATAACATCAAGATTAGGGTATACAAACTGTGATTTTACTCTGAATATTATACTCCTGGCATTTTAGCATTGTTAAAATTTAAGAATTATCTCTTAGATTTATGATCTCTGTCATTAAAAGTGTTTTTATAATCCATGTTGGAAATTAATACTGAATTATTTAATTTAGTTGCTTGTTTTATGTACAATATATATTGAAATAAAGAACAGGAAATATATGCTAAACAAAAAATAAAGTATAACTTAAAATTATTATAACAATAATGTAAATTTCTGTGTTTGTAAAAAGTAATTTTAAATAAAAATTTTCACGTTAGAGATATATGATTGTACTTTTTCAAACCAACATTACCACTACCTCGTATACTTCGTCGCATATAAAATATCTTCAGAGCCGTGGACGATGAAAAAGATAAAATTTCTATCTCCAGGGCTAATTTGAGTACCTTAGCCTCTGGTATTATAAAATTTTTTTCAGAAGTCGATAGCAAATGTAATTGAGCTCATTAGAAATAATTCCTGGAAATGCACGACGTATACTTCGTCGCATATAAAATATCTCCGGAGCCGCGGACGATGAAAATGTTAAAAATTCTATCTCCAGGGCTAATTTGAGTACCTTATCCTCTGGTATTATAAAATTTTTTTTCAGAAATCGATAGCAAATGTAATTGAGCTCATTAGAAATAATTCCTGGAAATGCACGACGTATACTTCGTCGCATAAAAAATATCTCCAGAGCCGTGGACCATGAAAAAGATAAAATTTCTATCTCCTGGGCTAATTTGAGTACCTTAGCCTCTGGTATTATAAATTTTTTTTTCAGAAATCGATAGCAAATGTAATTGGGCTCATTAGAAATAATTCCTGGAAATGCACGACGTATACTTCGTCGCATATAAAATATCTCCGGAGCCGCGGACGATGAAAATGTTAAAAATTCTATCTCCAGGGCTAATTTGAGTACCTTAGCCTCTGGTATTATAAATTTTTTTTTCAGAAGTCGATAGCAAATGTAATTGAGCTCATTAGAAATAATTCCTGGAAATGCACGACGTATAGTTCGTCGCATATATAATATCTCCAGAGCCGTGGACGATAAAAAAGATAAAATTTCTATCTCCAGGGCTAATTTGAGTACCTTAGCCTCTGGTATTATAAATTTTTTTTTCAGAAGTCGATAGCAAATGTAATTGAGCTCATTAGAAATAATTCCTGGAAATGCACGACGTATAGTTCGTCGCATATATAATATCTCCAGAGCCGTGGACGATAAAAAAGATAAAATTTCTATCTCCCGGGCTAATTTGAGTACCTTAGCCTCTGGTATTATAAATTTTTTTTTCAGAAGTCGATAGCAATTGTGATTGAGCTCATTAGGAATAATTCCTGGAAATGCACGACGTATACTTCGTCGCATAGAAAATATCTCCAGAGCCGTGGACCATGATAAAGATAAAATTTCTATCTCCTGGGCTAATTTGAGTACCTTAGCCTCTGGTATTATAAATTTTTTTTTCAGAAGTCGATAGCAAATGTAATTGGGCTCATTAGAAATAATTCCTGGAAATGCACGACGTATAGTTCGTCGCATATATAATATCTCCAGAGCCGTGGACGATAAAAAAGATAAAATTTCTATCTCCAGGGCTAATTTGAGTACCTTAGCCTCTGGTATTATAAATTTTTTTTTCAGAAGTCGATAGCAATTGTGATTGAGCTCATTAGGAATAATTCCTGGAAATGCACGACGTATACTTCGTCGCATAGAAAATATCTCCAGAGCCGTGGACCATGAAAAAGATAAAATTTCTATCTCCTGGGCTAATTTGAGTACCTTAGCCTCTGGTATTATAAATTTTTTTTTCAGAAATCGATAGCAAATGTAATTGGGCTCATTAGAAATAATTCCTGGAAATGCACGACGTATACTTCGTCGCATATAAAATATCTCCGGAGCCGCGGACGATGAAAATGTTAAAAATTCTATCTCCAGGGCTAATTTGAGTACCTTAGCCTCTGGTATTATAAAATTTTTTTTCAGAAGTCGATAGCAAATGTAATTGGGCTCATTAGAAATAATTCCTGGAAATGCACGACGTATACTTCGTCGCATATAAAATATCTCCGGAGCCGCGGACGATGAAAATGTTAAAATTTCTATCTCCTGGGCTAATTTGAGTACCTTAGCCTCTGGTATTATAAAATTTTTTTTCAGAAGTCGATAGCAAATGTAATTGAGCTCATTAGAAATAATTCCTGGAAATGCACGACGTATACTTCGTCGCATATAAAATATCTTCGGAGCCGCGGACGATGAAAATGTTAAAAATTCTATCTCCAGGGCTAATTTGAGTACCTTAACCTCTGGTATTATAAATTTTTTTTTCAGAAATCGATAGCAAATGTAATTGAGCTCATTAGAAATAATTCCTGGAAATGCACGACGTATACTTCGTCGCATATAAAATATCTCCGGAGCCGCGGACGATGAAAATGTTAAAAATTCTACCTCCAGGTCTAATTTGAGTACCTTAGCCTCTGGTATTATAAATTTTTTTTTCAGAAGTCGATAGCAAATGTAATTGGGCTCATTAGATATAATTCCTGGAAATGCACGACGTATAGTTCGTCGCATATAAAATATCTCCAGAGCCGTGGACGATAAAAAAGATAAAATTTCTATCTCCAGGGCTAATTTGAGTACCTTAGCCTCTGGTATTATAAAATTTTTTTTCAGAAATCGATAGCAAATGTAATTGAGCTCATTAGAAATATTTCCTGGAAATGCACGACGTATACTTCGTCGCATATAAAATATCTCCAGAGCCGCGGACGATGAAAAAGATAAAATTTCTATCTCCTGGGCTAATTTGAGTACCTTAGCCTCTGGTATTATAAATTTTTTTTTTCAGAAATCGATAGCAAATGTAATTGAGCTCATTAGAAATAATTCCTGGAAATGCACGACGTATACTTCGTCGCATATAAAATATCTCCGGAGCCGCGGACGATAAAAAAGATAAAATTTCTATCTCCTGGGCTAATTTGAGTATACCTTAGCCTCTGGTATTATAAATTTTTTTTTCAGAAGTCGATAGTAAATGTAATTGAGCTCATTAGGAATAATTCCTGGAAATGCACGACGTATACTTCGTCGCATATAAAATATCTCCGGAGCCGCGGACGATGAAAATGTTAAAATTTCTATTTCCAGGTCTGATTCATCATTCTTAGCTTCTGGTATTAAAGAATTTTATTTCAGAAATTAATTGCAAATGTACTTAGCTCTATTTTTTTAATATTTTATACTTTAAAATAAATTGCACATAGGTCATTTTACTTTAGTATAGGAATAAAATCCTCTGAATATATTTGAGACAGATAAGTTTATAATTTTCAAATTTTCCCACCTAAATTTCCATTCTCTCTTGTAATCACGGCAGATCATCTTCTGTATGTAACGAAATATGTACAATTCGCATGAAAATGTTATCGGAAACAACCACCAGGTGGCACGTCGGTCAAGCTTTGTCAAGTTGCGCTTTGCGTTATTCATTTTCTTACACTAAATAAAAATGGCTTCCACTTCCGTTTATTATTTAATTAATTTGCTTACTATTTTATGACTATTTACAAAAGAACACAGAGAAAATGGGTTTTATAACTTGTATTTAAGAAATTTTACATCATAATAGATTTGACAGTTGTCACAAAATGGTCCCAGGCTCGAGTTTTCCACTCCGCGGGCGAGATTTTCCTCCTCCTTGGCATGCAAATCCAATGGGTGGGTCCAGGCCTGGCCAGCTGCAGGCTTGTTTCTGCTGTAACACGAAACAAAATAGCTATAAACATGCATATATCGGTAATTACTATATTAATAGGTTACACAGAATAGCCACAAGGGAACGAAAAATTACATCCTGCAACAAAACTGATGAAAACGGGACATAAACAACGCCTAATGTCCCGATCTTTTGGTCATGTACTAACCTTTACTTCGTTCGTTCATATCAGGATGAATCCATCTCTTGTCTTCATTATATAGTGGTGATACAGTTCTTGCAGTCACAATAAAGGCTTATAAAAGTTACACACACATTTATAACTCTTCAATAAATAAAATATAAGAAATAATAATCGAGACGACGATAAGCGCCATTCCGCTGCCGTATTGAAGTCGCCATGTTTTTCCTAAGAAGCTGATATTATAAAAAAACTTGAGAAAAAAATTGAAACTTCCTGAAACAACCGCTTGAGGGCCAAGAAAATACAAATATTTGGGCCGCTCGGGAACTTGCATCGCCATGCTTGTAATTCATATTTTGACGTAATACCCTTTTTATTGGTTTAAATGACATATAGTATGTACAACAATTGTGATATTAGATATAATCTATCTTTAATTACTTTTAATAAGTAGTAAATATTCATATTAAAGCTCTTTGCAAACAGTTCAGTTTCAATATGCTGGTATTGTACTTTTTAGTGACGTCACGATTCTCCGGAGATGGCGCGGAGATGGTCGGGAGATAACTTCTGAACGGTGTGTGTGATACTGTACAGCACTTGAAGCAATGTACTATAACTTCTATAGGACTATACTCTAATCTAAATTTCTTGTGAATATTAGGAATTCTACCCACATGTCAACAATCAACAACCACCAAAGTGTTACGCCCCCTTCGAAGGTCGAAGGGTGGGTGGCAAGGAGAATACATAGGGAGTGGGAAGAGAGGGGGCGTGGCAGTCCTTGGTGGGTGGACTGGGTGGGAGGGGCACATTTACAGCTGATCAACAAAAATGAAGTCTTCGGATTTTGTGTGAACTGCTACACATTAATTTTCTATGAAATTGTGGTAATTATATGATGAAAAACATGCATAATAGTAAAAGAGAAACTTATTCAGGTTTACGAACCATTGATGCCCTAAGAATACTTCATGATGATATTCAATCTGTTGTAAATGTCCACGAAAAATCACTTCGCGAAAGGTATGCTATTTCAAACTATACAGTACAGTATTATACTGTATGCTTTTATGCAGTCTATAAACCTTCTTTTACATATTTGAAAGAAAATATTTATTAAATAATTAAATTTGTTGATTTATAGATCCCCATGGGCTCCTGGTGGCTGGCTACGAGATGCCTTTCACCTTTCCAGTCCACACACCACCCTTTGCTGGAGCTCTGGCATCGCGATGATTGTCTGTGGTCTAGTCCTCATCTTGGCAGCATGTTTTCACGAAGACTCTCGGTAAGTTGGTTGCAATAATTAAAGTAATTAAGAACAGTACTGCAGTGGTGGTGCTGTGAAATTTGAGAAGGGGACAAATTACTGTCTTCTAGCTTCCTCAGGTTTATATAGCACTATCCGCTATCCGTGAAATAGATATATACTGTATGCATACTATATAATATATAGATATTTTAATTCTTATGAGACAATTAAGTTATTTGCAAAACATGATAAAAAAAGTGAGAAAAGTTTTTAAAAAATACAATACAGTAATCCATGATAAAAACAACTCGTGAATTATAAATCAAGAAATAATGCTGATTATTTTCAAGTTAATTTATGTTTAGAACTATATAAAATATTTATTTGGACAGTACGTAACTGTGTTTCAAAAGTTAATAATTAGATTTCATTTTGACAGTTACAACGGAGCATTGATTCAAGGACTATTGGTTATCATCCTCGTAGCTGCAAATATTGCAATCGTAGCTTGGGATTCATGGCTACGACATATGGAGATTTCTCGAAGAGTACATGGACTTCTTACACATGTTAAAGGTATTTAATCATGCATAGCAACAAAATAAACTATTAGATATTGACTGACAATATTTACAGGTTGCATAGAGCAATGTGATTGGAGAGCGGAGAACTACCCTCAGCTTTGTTCTCCGTACTCGCCATGCATTACGCTGCAGTGGACCATGCGAGATGGGCGGTTGGTGAACCTGCCCTGGGCCCTGCTAGTGAGAGGAGATCTCGTGGAGATGAGGCCCGGCCAGCAGGCGCCGGCATACTGCATCCCGGCAGATGTGAGTCAAACCTCCTGTCTTCAAGTGTACAGCTATTTGCATATAAAAATGATGTTTTTTTTTGTTCACTCAACGTAAAGTGGGAATGGTGAATTTCATTTTGTGTGTCAATTACTGTCAAAATTGTAAATTAAGAAGATGAACCTTACGACAGAAAAATTATGATTAATTAATGTATTTCTGTGCTAAAAAGATTTTGATTTTTTTTTTAACACTGATTTATTATTTTCAACTGTTGTAATTAAAGTCATAGGTCGCACCGATACAGTCCTACAGTTTCTATTGTGTGTTTAGTGATGTGAATACGGAAGTGAAATAATTGTAGGAGTGTACAATGCTGGCAATATAATCATGCCATCAACTACAAAATTCCTATTCTTGGCATGATAGGGAGGTGAGGATGCGCCTGAGTTGCGAGCACGAGAGGTTTACTCGCCTCGTCTGAGAGACGGAGAGGAGGAGGAGGAATTGACGGCCCCCAAGGCGCGCACCCCGCTGCATAGCCGACGCTACGTGCTGCAGGAGACACCCTACCTGGCGAGTCTGCAGGAGGCCCTAGACAATGCTCTCTTCCGCCCTACCACCTACCACAACAAGATGAGGCACCTCCTTATGATCAATGTCTGCGAGCAAGTTACACTGCCCGTCATCCTGGTATGTTGGCTTAATTTAAAGAGCTATTGTTACAGTTGTTATGTGTGTAGTATTGTTGAAGTAAGTGTACTATTAATATGTTACTTATTCATTATTCATATCATAAAATGTACACCTGTTAATTCATTTATCCATAAGTACAGTATGTTTTTTTCTTCCCCTCCCGAGTAGTGAAATTGACATGATGATATTTTTATTTTATATTTACCACCCTACCCTTTGTTACTCCAACAAATTTACCAATGTTGCCAACCTGACTGTCTCAGGCGGTGGTAATCCTGATGGCGGTGCTCCGCTGGTCGTACCTTGGACCCTGGGTGGGAACTGGCCACTGGGCGGAGATGTTGCTGCTACAACCCGTGGCCGTGTGTCTACCGCTGCTGCCCCTTGTGTTCCCCGTGGCCTGGACTGCTCTCAACTGTCTTGGCATGGCGAGAATACAGGCCCTCTTCCACACCTCCACCGGTAGTCAGGTACGTCCGATCAACTTGAAGGATGTAGTACATTGATTACATGTACAGAGTGGAGTACTCGTGAGCCTAGTAGATTCATTTCATGATGACCATAAGATTGATTTTTAAAAATATTACAGTATCAGAAAATGTCATCTACATAACTGAAAATATTCATGACTTATTATTTTGCATAAAGTTTTGTTGCTATGTGCTTTCTTCTAGTAGTTTTTTTAGTTAGAATTTTTTAAAGGTTTTAAAAAAACTACCCTTCTTAAAAATTCAAGGATATTCAGAATGTTCCACAAATATTATCTCTTAAGGAATGAGTACCTTAATGATGTTATTCCTAGACTGGGAAAAATCTGACATGAATGACAACTTATGAGATCCATAAGTTGTAGGTACAGTACTGTAATATTTTTCACATTACAATAAAAACAAATCATGCAAGTTATCCACCCACTTGCTTCTCTGCAAAACAAATTTCAATTTCTTTTTGTCTTTGTTTTTTCATCCCCTATATTAATTAGCTAAATGTACCCTAAATTTCAGTGTGGTAGCTTAATTGTTATGATTTGTATTTAAACTTAAATTTAGATATCAAATAAAACATCCCTTTTTCAAAAATCCATATAACTATCTACAACAGTAGGATAAAAATAATATGTAATATGTAGTAAGAACACACAGCATCTATTACAAATTAAAATTGTTGTAAAATCTTTCTCTCTCCTAATTTTATTTCAATAATTATTAACTTTTGTTCTTCTATTTCTTTTTTTCTCTTTTAGCCTCCAAATTTAGAATGGAAAATGGAAATATCAACCCACAGCCCGTCAGGGGTTGGTGACCTTTCTTAACAAAACATACACAAATTAATGGCTTTGCTTCATTAAACATTTAAACCTCTATAGTGGAGTGCATTGGCGTGATTTTAGAGCAATAATATCATTTGCATTGAAGGAGTTAACTTAGAAAGTTCAATATATTCATTTCTATACATTTTTAAGGATAACCTGGTTGCTGCATCAACCTTCTATGATGACTCTTTTCATAACTTAAAATCAAAACACTGCACATTATTGAACATATGCATGCAATCTCTTGCACTATATTCCAATTGGTAATGTTAAACTAATAGTTTGTATTTTCCTATTTTGATTCTTATACCCTTTTAACAAGTCTAACCTGCTAAATCCTATTTCCTCTTTCATAAAGGTAAATATGTTTTTATTTGTATTATGATTTTTATTTAAATTTGGTTTGTTTAAACATAAGACCATTTAAGGCATTCTTGACTGACATGCTCTACAACAGTATCAGTATTTAAATATTACTCTTTTTTTTAAATAATTATTTTCTTTTTACTACTTATCTGAAAATTTTATAATCTACTATTTTGAGACTTTTTATGCACTACTTTTGTAAATACAGTATGCCTTCTTTTTTTACAATTTCAACTATTTTGTCTCTTTGAAGAATGCTTTTTTTTTTCACTGATGACATTCTACTCTAGGTTGCATCAGATCCATTTGAGGATTCCGATGATCAGTCTCAGCCCAATGTCAGCTGGAGAGAGCTGTGGCCACTCTTTCTGGACTTCATGCGAGGCAACAGTGCCATCCCGTGTCGCTCTGCCAACCTGCTACATGTATTGGGGTCTGTCACGGTACGTAAGCATACTCCAAACTTGGCTCGTTTTTTTTCTTACCACTGATGTTTAAAATACTGTAAACCTTTAAAAAAAATAATACATAATTATTTGTGTAAATGTTATAGCAACCATTATATAAAAAGATTACTAACTATTTTTATGTTAACTTCTGTATTGTTATTAATAATTTTTCAGGCTCTATGCTGTGTGGACAAGAAGGGTATATTGTCTTGGCCAAACCCGACCGCGGAGAAGGTATTTTTCCTCAGGAGCTCTGGACCGGCCTCATGCTCATCTAGGTAAATTTGACCAAATTGATCCGAGTATTGCTGTAGTACTTTGTCTCCATAAACTTACGTAATATAAATTGTTCTGACCTCAGCATGGACAGTTTCAAGAACAGCCAGGAAGATTCCAAGAGTGAATTGCAGACGGATGGCAATGAGGCTGATGGAGAATATAATACAGAGGACGACAAAATGAATGACACTCAAGAAGGTATTCACTCCTTAATTTCATGTAATTTCATTTCATTGAAGCTAGTACTCTTAAATTGTGTTAGGATGTTCTTACAAAATTAACAAAAAATACTGCTTTTTTCCAAATTATATTTCACATGGGAAGAAGTTACTTGTTAACATTTTCTGCTTATTTTGCATTTTGAATTATTGCAACAACACTTTGGCTAATGTATATTAGACATTAAACAAATATTTATTTATACTTTGCTTTATACCACCATTAATACTCGTAGACCTAGAACATTTCTGCCAATAAATTTACTGCATTAAATATTTCTAAAACTGTAAATGACCAACTAGAAATTTAAAACTGTACAGTTTTGCTGTTTTTATTTCTTCTTTTGTAAGAGGCACAATATGGGGGTAGAAATAGGACCTTACTCTTTTTATTACAGTTTTTTTTAATTGTAAAACAAAATACACACAAAAGATTTAAACAGTGTTTACATGTATTGTTTATTTCTTTGTTTATCCCCCTCATCCATCAATCAGTCAATCATAAATTTATTAATTGAAAACCTCGTTAAAATCATTGCCACTAAGGTAAAATGTCTTCTTTTTTTGCAGAACCTTCTTCGAGTTCTCCACAGACGGTGGCTGAAGTGCTGGACCTGACACACGACCATGCAAGTCCATTCAGACTTCAGTTTGATGACCCTGGCTGGCGTAAGCACCTGAGCTCTCTGAAGCCTCTGGGGTTGTCCATCCTGTTGAACACCTGTAATATGTCCACGCAAGAAAACTACACCCAGTTCTGCTCCCACGTGACTTGCGAGGCCATGCACAGCGAGCACTTGGTGCCTGTCACCAACCGCAGGTACTTTTGCAGCCTCGGACCTATACTTGCCACAAATTAACTTGTCAAACTGAGAATAAAGCTACTTAGACTCTGTGGCTTATGCAATTTCTTTTCAAAAATTAAAATTTGGTAGCTTTATTTCAGTTTTCAGTTTCAATAGAACATAATTTTTTATGCTGCTGAGTAGTGACTTAAAAACTTGTTTCAACGTTTCACCAAGCTGAATTGTGGCGATAATAGTTTATGAGAAAGCATTCTTTTTGTTTCTGCAGATTTTTATTTTTATTTCTTTTTTTATACAATCAAAATCAAAATAAACACTTTTATTGCAACAGGAATGAATTGAAAAATATATTTTCAATTAGCAAAGTTGATTTTTATAATAAATTTGTGGTATGTAATTACTTGTCAATAATCTTGCTTTTTTTTTTTAACAAATTCGTTGCTTTTGCACAGGGTGCATTTAATTTGAATGTAAGAATTTATTATTATTTTTTTGGTACTTGGCTTTATTTTGATAAAATAGAATCATACTAATAAAACTACATATATATCCTGTTCTAAAATCATAATCATTTCAGCCATAAAATTACAGTTGTTATTTTTTTTTTATTTATTTGTTTATTTATTTATTTTTTCCCTCAACCAATTATTTTTGTTACTTTATTAATTATATTTTATTTTTCAATTTATGTTCTATTAAAACTAAATTTAGTGCATTATTAGAACTCGAACTGTAGTATATATTAATTAGGAGAAAGAACAGAAGAAAACAGGTAGTACTGTTAGGTAGCTAGACGTAGAACTGTGTTAAGAGGTTCGACTGCTCTAGGCACCTGAGAAGTGTTGGCGAGATGGCCGTTCTACCTGGAACCAACAAGTAAATATGACAGCCTTTCTTTCTGGGCTGCTAAAACTCTCGGGCTACTGCAAACATGCTTTCTTAATAATATCTTCTCTGGGACGTTTAGCTATACATGTAAAGGTGATGGAGTGTAGATGGAGTTGCATTTACCTACTTTAGAAAAATAAGAAAACCTTTTTAAATTTTATTTTTTTAAATAAAACCATTATACACTGCATCACTGAGTGGACTCGGAGACCCTACAGAGACCTCCGTGACATATGGCCAGGGATTTGATCAGAATTTAGCTGTTTCTGAGAGTGGCGGCGCTGCTAAATGTTCTTGCTGGCTGAAATTGCCCGAGCAGCCAGCGAGAACCGGGCCGTGCCGCTGCGATTCAGTGGCGCTGCCACTCTCAGAAGCAGCGAAGCTCAGCCCAGGTAAATCAAATTCCTGGCCATATGACACGGAGGTCTCTGCAGGGTCTCTGGAGTGGACTCATCAGTCGACTGATCAGGCTTATATTTGTATATAATTTTTAAAGGCATTTTTCCTTTTCTGTTTTATTTAATTTTTATAGTATGAAATAATATATTTAAAAATATTTTTACTAATATTATTAATATTTTCTTGTTTGAAGTGTCATATTAAACTTATATTAATGTAACAACTAACTATTTAAACAACCATCCGTTTTAATAATGATCAATCAATCTTCGACTTGTTATTGAAATACCTGTGCTAGCATTAATTCACTATCAGTGTGATTTGTTAACTGCAAATTTGGAATGGGAACTTGAAACCTTGATGTTATAACATTTTAAACTTATTTGTTTAGTTTAAGAAAAAAAATTTGTTAAAATTATGTGTTACTTCCCCTAACAAATTCAGTATAATTATTATTTAATATGTAAATAACATAATAAATACATAGTATTATAAATCCAGGTCTGGTAGAACAGCATTTTGTTGATCATGTGTGATGCTATTATGTACAGTCAGTAATTTTGGCTTCATTTTGTTCCTTATATCTTCCATGGTGGTTTTCAGAATACATGGGTAAGTTCAGCATGATAGTTGTATGTTTTGTGCAGCAAGGAATGTTCTGTGCCATTTACAGCCTCCCGGATACAAGTGCTAGTAAATGCAATGTACCACGGAATAAAAATTATTTTTAAAAATTTACTATAAGTGTAGTTATTCAGTAACAATTTAACATTTAGGATACATTCAAATGTTATATGTTTTGTTCGCCAAATTTTAAATATCTCAAGTTTATGTACTTTGTGCTTAGATGTGTTTGTTACTGGGAAAATTATTATGTATTATTTCTGTTTATGTGGTTTGTAAGTTTCTCACTTCACTAGCTATTTTTATTGAGTAGTAATTTTATTTTAGATTTCATGACTAAATATTATAGGTCTTGCAGATACTTTGTCATATTATAAAAATATGCTTATTATCATTTCTATTGATAGGAGATTTTTATAATTTAGCATATAAATCACATATTGTTTATTCACTCACCACCATTTGAAGCATTGTTAGATTATTATATCTCGCTCATGTCTGTGCATTCACTGGGTGATGGCGGCTGCTTCTAATTAATGTTATGGCTTGGCGCAAATTGCACCTCTGCTTTTGGTGCTTGCTTCTCCATCTAAAGATATTCGTCCGAGAACTAATTTGATCCTATGTTCTTCCCAGGTGTTTGTGTGAGCTAGCCAAGCAAATTGGCTTCGTGGAACAAGCACAGGATGTCTTCAAACTTGAACAGCAGCTCTCTACCTTCCGCCATGTTGTAAGTAAAGTCTATTAAGCATAATTTACCAGTGGCGTAGTTAGAGTAAAAATTTGAGGGGGAGGGAATGGGGTCAAAATTGACCCATGCACATAAAATTGCCCATGTATTTTTCTATACCGATACTGTAGCAATTTGGCGAGGATCTCTTTCCTCCTCCTCCTTTGCTTATGCCACTTTGTTATACCTAGAAATTCAAAATATTTTTCTCTTGTAGAAAGTTCCCTGCCTATAAATTCGTGTCATTGACTTCCACAGCAGCCAGAGATGGTCCGTCGAGACATCAAGTTTGCTCGTTCGCTGTCACTGGCCAAGCTTAAGTTCCCATTCCCACACATGGTGGCAGTGGTGGTGAGAGACAAGCACAGCGGCGCCCTGCAGCTGCTCTCTCAGGGCACCGCGGACATCATCCTCGACTCTTGTGAGGAATTCTGGGACGGCAGGGACCTCTGTCCGCTCTCACCAGAGGATAGGTCAGTCACTTAGAACTCATTTGTTTGGAGGAGATGGTATAGTTAGGTGATGATAAGTTTAGCAGTAATCTTAAGGGACTATATCTAGCACAGCACTTGATTTTATAGTCTTTTAATTGAATAAAGTGACAATTTTTTTAAGGTATTTCAAACGTTGAATTGTGAATTATCTATACAGTATGTTATGTTTTGGGAGACCTGAAGAAAACTGTCCACAGTTAGTACTGCGTGTTCTTTTCTTATTTGTTTATTCATGTGTAACAACATACATAAGACATAAAACTAAGACAGTAAACCCCAAAAGATTAAAAAAAAAAAAAAAAAAAAAAAAAAAAAACTGGGAATGTTACTTGCAATTCAACCTGTAGTTCTATTACATATTACCATTGCACAATATTATTGTAGCCACGTACTAGGAAGTAACACCTCCAAAACGTTTTAAGCAGACACTTAATTCCAATGACTTTTACGCACCTTTTCTGTAGGTGAGTCACTTATTTAGAGCAATAGCAACTTGAACATATCACACAACATATAACTATAGCTAATTAATATTAGAATTATTATTATTATTAGTAACTCCTGTATATATATCTACGTTTTCATATTTCTCAAAAAATAATAAAAATTATTACAAATAAATATATAAATATTATAATGTGTTTTCTCAATTTTATGGTATCTTCCAGGATCTTACGGTAACTTTTGCACGTTTCCTCTATTTGTAATGTTACAGTACTTTTGTTACAGCATCTCTCGATCATTTATGAAACACACACCCCCTTAACATACAATACCACATATTTTATATATTTTTTTTCGTACAATAGTGATTCTTGTGTAGATATAACTTTTTAAAATCAAAATTTTATACAATTTATGAATTTTTATTTTTTGGTTTGCCCACTATTTTTGCTTCACCAGCTTTACAAAATTACTCTATTGATGATAACCAAAGTCAATATTAGCAATGTCTTATGATAATTTTTTAGTCAAGAAAATGTTGTTTTGCATGTTTTACTGAATACTGTCATCACAGAATGTAAGTTCATAAAACAAATTTGATATAACTCATAATAGAAATCAAGGTTCAATCAAATTTTGTTGGACATTAACAATATGCTGGTCCATGCTATGTAAATGGTAATGATTTATACACACCAACATACACTCTACATTTTCTTGTCTGGAAACTTAAAAACTTTCTTCTTGTATGGATGCTGCCATGGCTGACCACATTGACACATTTATGCTCTGATGACAACTAAACACTCTGCTTCCTGCTTGTTATTTACTGACTGTAACAACTCGTGCGTTAACAAAGTTGTCCGACTGTTGCAGGAGGAAGGTCCAGGATTTCTACCAACGTACCAGCCTCACTGCCTACTGCACGGCATTTGCATACCGTCCTCTGTCGAGTTCCCCCACCGTGCAATTGTCCCGCATGTACCTTGAGCTTCCTGCAGACAGCAAGCAGCTGTACTCTCTGCAGTCCCAGCGTACATCAACCTCCTTGGACAACGTGTCCAACCAGTCACGGCCACAGAGAGAAAAGTCGGAGGATTCCTTTACCAGCAAGACGGGAGTGAGTTACCTCGGAATTCAAAGAAATTAGATGCTTATTTTTAATAGGGTTTTATTATCCTTCTTTTTGAATAAATATAACATATAAAGTACTTAATGTGCTTGCCTTTAAAAATTTCTCACACCAGTTGTTAATAGCGTAAATATATATGTATGAAAAAATCAAAGCTGTTGCCAAAGGATATTCTATAATACAGGGTGACGACTTAAAATTTAAAAATTAAAAAATAAAAAGTTTCTACTGAGTAATTTAACTTTTTTTTTTTTTTTTTTTTATTGGTCATATTTCAATTTACAAGATCAGCCAAGGTTATTAAATATAACCTTATTGGCCGATACAAAATACATAAATAATTTTTCTTCAAGACCCTTAATATAGTTATTGTTGAATTTAAACACATTGTTCCCCTTACAAAATAGATTTAAAAAAAAAATATGAATTAATTGAAAATTGAATTGAACGACATTTTTTTTCTATGTCAGAGTACAATAATAATATATTTAATCATATATGTTTTTTTTTTTTTTTTTCTTAAGAAATAACAAAACTGAAAATTACATATTTTGAAAAGATTGTCCTAAAGCTCTAATACATTGTCATATTTATCATATTTACTAGAAAGACAATACTTAATAAGTCCAAAACAAGCATAATATATATAAAAACAGAACAAAATGAAACAATACACATCTTCTTTGATGTCCATTACCTGAAACAAAATGACTTTAGTATTTTTGTAAAACAAAATAAAACATAGCACTACCCCCAAAATAATATCTGATGCCTTTAATTGAAAAGTTATATATTTTTATATTTATTCAAATATTATGTTATGAATTTTAATATATGCTTTTATTTATTATATTATTTTTTCATGGTTTTATGGAATACTTTTTACTCTCATAATATATTCAAATAATTCTTATACAAAACTTTTATCCCCAATCAAAGTTAAATTTTTTTTTTAAATAATAATGAAGTGAAATAATAGTAATTTGTAATTTGAATCAAATTATGAAAATATGATTTTAATTTGACAAAAAAATAAAAAAACAGACTGAAAAATTTGTATATTAATTGCTAACTCGTAGATCTGAAACTGAAACAAAGAATACATAATATAATTATAAGTGAAACATACCCATAATAATCTAAAATTTACAATTATAATCATGAAGTGTAATAGTTGTAATTATACAAAATTAATGAAATATATTTAATATAATTTTTACCGAATTGTTGACAGCAACCATTTTTTTATTTCAAATTTGACTTTATTTTTTGTGTCCACTATCTGTGTAATTTTTCAACTGCAAAATCCCAGTCTTTTATTTTTATGTCTGTGTTATCTATGCCTATGTCTAATTTTATGCACATTATTTGTGTTTAATAAAAAACTTATATAAATCCAGGCTAAAATGCAATATGTATGTAATTGTAATATTTTTGGTTAATTAATTTTGCTATTTTTGTTTTAATTTCATCTCCTGTGAATATTGTGATTGCAAAGAAAAATTGGCTGCATTGCAGCTTGTAAAAGATTAAAATGCATACATTTTTTAAAAACTCTAGTTATACTCCCTGTCAGATTTTCAAGCTTGCAATTTAATGAGAAAGTTTAATTTAATGTATGTAAATTTGGTGTCACCATTATTTTATTCTGCAGGTATCTGACGTGGATGGTTGTTTTGAGCTCCAGTGCAACCAGGTTTTTGTGGGGATGGTAACAATGCAGTACCAGGCGCAGACTGACATGGTAAGTGATGACCTTCGCCCTAGAATGCAATGTGTGACTGCTTGCTGGTCCAGGTCCAGCTGATCGAGCAGCTGGAGAGAGCCTGCATCCGCTTTGTGCACTTCAGCAAGGAGAACGAGCTCCGATCCCGTGTGTTCTCAGAGAAGATGGGTCTCGAGAGCGGCTGGAACTGCCACATCTCGCTGCTGAGCGAGCGAAACAGGTAACCTCCAGACATCAAGGGCCTCAAGATGGAGAACTGTGGTAGCAGACTAGTCAGACAAAATCAACTTGTTTTTTGGTAATCAAGAAATAGAAAATTGAATAGAACAAATCTTTAAAGAATAATTAGCTTCTAAAATAACTTATATTAGAAAGTATAGCCCATAGGGATGTTTTAATAGAGATGTTAGCACAACTCTATAGTTTAGACACAAACAATAAAATTGCTCGCAAGTGCCAGTAATGGGCATTTTCCAGTGTTATATAATTAGTTAATGCCAAAACTACATTATTGACTTGTCTAGCCATTATTGTAAATTCTCCTTTGATATTTGCAAAAGATAACATACCCAATTTGCTTTAGTTATTACAAATATCAAAGAAGAATTAAGTCTGCTTATAGTTCTGTAATATCAAACTTTAAGACTCTTTGATATTAGAAGCTGACATAATCTCCCTCAGGCAAAGTTAATTTGCATCAAATAGTCAAGGAGGCATGTTGTGTTTGTGCTTGCTGATGCTTGGCTTTGTCGCCACAGTTCGGAAAGCGGGAACTCTGGTAGTTGGCACGCTTCCATCCCCGGGGCTGCCTCCTTGCAGCCGCCCCCTGGTGCTGCCCCTAGAGACTCCTCACACACCAGCCTTCCCCGCTACGCCCCCACCCCCCCTCGTAAACGACATGAATCTGCAGTCGAGGAAACAGAAAGCCTCATTAGAGAAAGGCAAGCTTTTTAAAAAATATTAGTTGCAATAGTTTACTTTTTTTTGTAAAAAGATAATATTGTGATTTCAATTGTTTTTTTTTTCTTTCTCAGGCCTCTTGCAGAAGAAACAAAAAATATTAGTTTTTCAGCTCCTAGTGCCATTAACCTCGATTTCTCTCAGGTTAAATTTGAACAGGATGACCTCATAAACAGGTATGAATGAACAGAATATTTTTTTTTTTTTCTAATTCTGTCCACAGAAAAAACAAAACATTAAGTAGCGTTTTATTTTGCAACTATTTTTCTAATTTTTTTTTTTTTTTTTTTTTTTTTTTTTTTTACTCTTGCAGACAGTTACTTTATTATACAATATATAAAATATATTTTTTTATAGTCAAGAAGTATTATGATAGTTTGTGTTATCCTGTGAAGCTTTTGTTTTGTTTCATTGTAATTATTATATTCGTATGAAAATTTGTCATTTCTTTCGTCTGTTTTTCGTCTCGACTCCTCTAATATAAAACAAATCCGCCGTCAATGTCGTCATAATACCCCACCCACAGTTCTTTTTAATTTGTGTCTGTTGCTTATTTGAATCCCTTTGTTAAAACCCTTGTTATGATAACTCACCTAAATACTTGAAATACTTTATTGATTGATTAACTACTGCAATGTTAATTCTTGGACTATAGACTATAGTTGAAGATACTGTAAGTACAAAATTTAACCATTTTAAATCACCCAGTAAATCTAAAACGGTTTGTATTAAAATCTGATAGTGCCATAAAACCAAGATTTTGTATTTTATTTACCATTAATTAAATTTTTTTAAGCTATGATGATTATTTTCTTTTAAGATTGAAAGCAAGTTTTGTGTATATACTACTAAACTAAACTTGACGGTATAGTTGATATCTTTCAATCAAGTTACTGGGAGAAGTAGGCTAGAGCAAGAAGAATTCTAGCTAAGGTTTTAATAAGATACCATATATTTCATTACTCATGTGTGTGCCACAGGATGATTTTAAGTTTTAAGTAATGCAATCCAACAATTTTAGTTTTCATCAAAATAGAAATATGTAGTTATCATAGAAAGTTCAGCTACAGCCAGCTCAATAGACTCTTGATAATAAGCTGATTTTATTCAACTTTCTGCTGAATTTTCTATGGCAATTCCTTCTGTAGAAAACCAACGCATGCCCTCAAATCATCCTATCACATGCCACTGATTGTGAGTGTGACATTTTCTTGTATGATGACGACTGATACAGGGCCCTAGACTGGGACATAGACAGGGACAGAGATGGACCAGGCAAGCGCACCAGCAAAGACAGTGTCTTGGTACAGAGTCTCGACCTGACCTCACACCCTGACGACGCCTGTCGCTCTCTCTCAGTGCTCACAGATTCAACGGAGCAGAGCGCTCCCGTCAACTTCGACATGTCAAACAGGGTGAGAGGATGAAGAACGTGTTGTACAGTTCAGTATTAATTAGAAAACTGCATAAAAATAAGCTTTAGTAAATAACGTTTTAATTTAAGTTGTTGAGAAAATTTATGTACAATATGTTTTGACAAAAAAAGTGTCAACAACAAATTTATAAATGCTTGAAATAAGTATTTATCTAAGATATATCTAAGTGGATGAAGAATGACAAATAATAAGGAGGGGGGAGGCAGACAAAACACAAAACTTTTTTTTTTTTTTTTTTAAAAAAGGGTTGGGTCCCCTTTTTTGTTAATTGTCTCAGAATGTCAGAATGTAAATAATTTGAATTACTGTACAATAAATTTGCATTATAAGGCAAAGATTTATCCTTTTTTTTTTTTTTTTTTTTTTTTATAATCTTAATGGTAACATAGTTAATTTTTTTAATTTATTTAATCCAAATTATTGCTAAGACACGGTGCATGTGAAATGCTGCAGGCCAAGCTGCCTCGAGGCATAGAGAAGATCCGTCCGCACCTTGAGCACATAGACAACGTTCCTCTGCTGGTGTCTCTGTTCACTGACTGTACGCCCGCGGCCACTCGAGAGATGCTCGGGATCATGCAGGAATATGGGGAGGTAGTGTGTGCCATGGGATCATCTGCCAATGCAGACAACATGCCGATCTTCATGCAGGCAGACGCCAGGCAAGTCAATGATCTTGGTCATAGTACTTTAAAATGATTATGTAATCTGCCATCTATCTCGAAAGGCATTAAATTGTTTTTGCTCTCTTTTACAAATTCTGATAATGATAGAACGGAAAAGGTTTCCAATTCATGCAAAAAAGACAATGTAATGATAAACACTCACTGAGCTAAATAATATCCTCCCTTTTGGTTTCAGTATGGCAGTAGAGCCGCTTTACCCGCAGGTGTGCCAGAGGGTTCCAGTCTTCTCTCCTGTGAGCTCGGAACGAGGACCATCTCCTGTGGAGCTCAGCAGGTCACTCAACTCCGTGGCGTGCTCTGTTAGTTTCCTGCGAGAGGACCCCATCTCAATCTTCCACCTCATCATGGAGGTAACCTCTTATTCAGAACTTATTTATTTATTATATTTTCCTCATGAGAACATAAATAACAAGTCAGAGGCAGGAGATAGGAACTAATGTCTTGTTTGAAATGTAAATTCTAACCATTTTTCCCTTGCTCACTCTGGCTGCTAAATGTAATAAAATATCAGTAAACAGATATAATACTTTACTTTGTTTTGTTTTCTTGACATTACTATTTATCTGCTGTATATTTTATGAACAATTAATGAGTAGTGAAAAATTAAAGGAAATAAAATCATATAGTTGCTCTTGTAATAAAATATCTATACTTTTGAAACAAATTTTATTTTATACACTAAAAAGATGTACCAAATGATCTACAGACTAATTATTGCTTTTCTGATTTTTTTTTTTTTTTTTTTTTTTTTTTTTGCAGTGCCGCCACTTTATGCAATGCGTTACCAACTGCCTGCAGTTCTGGCTGAGTTCCAGCATTGCCGTCAGTCTAATCCAGGTTGTGGCCATCATCGTGCTACTGCCCCCACTCTTTACAACAGGTACCTACCCAAAATAATGTGGCCATGTTGATGGCATTATGGTTGGTTCTTTTATAGCTCTGTTGGTTGTTTCATTTTGCTAAAAAAATAATTTTTGTTTGTGCAGGCCAAGTACTGTGGCTACAGTGTGTGGTGATCCCCATCCTAGCTCTGGCCCTCGTGGGCAAGCCGACTGATGCTCAGATCATGCAGCGTGCCACCGGCAAGAACCAGTGCATGATCACCGGAGAGGTAAGTCACATTTACTGTGATCCAGTTATTGCTCGTAATTGAACTTATTGTTTGTCTGCAAAATTTATTTATTTATTTTTATTTATTTATTTATTTCACATTAGATATCAGTTGATACATTGTGACTACATACTAAACAAAATTAAAAAAAAAAAAAGCTGTAAAAAAAAAAAAAAAAAAAATAGTAATACAATCATATAGACAAACATCAAAATACCACAATTAAAATAATTAAAATAACAATATTAATAATTACAGAATTTATGGTATATATACAAACAACATAACTATAGACAATTTTCATTTTGCATTTGCTTAATAGAATAATAATTTTTTTTAATAAGATAGGCAAACACTTTTTTCTTAAAAACAGGTATACTTTCGATTTTCTTTAGACAGTCTGGTAGTTTATTGTACAACACTGAGCTAAGATAACAATGGTCTCTTTTAGTTTGCTCATATCCTCCAAACTTTTTATGCAATAGATTAGACTGTCTAGTATTACGTCCAGTCACCTCTTTGTTACTTTGAAATAAATAATAATTACTTTTAACATACATGATCATAAAAAAAATAGAAATACATGGGAAATTCAATATATTAAGTTTCTCCCATATTTTTTTACAACTTTGACCTGACTTGGCTTGAATCATGCTTCTAATTATTTTCTTTTGGCTTACAAATACACTGTCAGCGTGGGTAGATGAACCCCACAAAAGTATGCCATAAGTTATTACAGAATATACATAACCATAATACACTAATTTTAAAGATTCTAAATTACAAATTTTACTAAGCTGCATCATAGCAAAATTGATTTTTGCCAATTTCTTATTTAGTTCAATTATATGCACTTGCCAAGACAATTTATCATCAATATAAATGCCTAAATATTTACAACTAGATACTAGTTTAATATTAGTTAATGACTCAAAATGTTTTTTTTTTAAATATATAATTATTTATTCATAGTTGAATCATTCAATTGCAAATTTCAGATTTTGTTTGTGGTAAAGAATAATGTTTCATGATTCAATTTTTTTTTTTTTAGTTAAATAATTTTAATACTAATTACTACTACTAATTTAGTTAAATACTAAAGATATTAACTTAAGCTAATCCCTCTGCTTTCAGGCGGCTTTGTTTGTGCTGTGGTTCTACGGCAGTAAATTTGTACCTGCGGGGGTTACTCTGTTGTGCCTGTACGCTGGAGCACTGTCCAGCCTGTGTCCCCTGCTTCCCGGGGCGGAGGGGTGTGCGCTGCTCTATCCATCCAAGTCACGAGAGGGGGCCTCTTGGAGGGGCTGGGGCGACAACCTGGCCTCTCTGACTGCTCTGCAACACGCCTCCTGTCTACTACTCGTCATTTACCTCATGGTCATATCTGTGGGTTTTGTGCACCGCCAGGGTCCAATATGGAACGTCAGCCCAACTCGTAACAAGCTGTGGCTGCTCGGAGTGCTGCTAGTGTGAGTCTAGGGAACTGTTGGTTTAATATAAATAAAATATCCCTTGTCATTTTAAATTATAATGAAACTAAGAAAACATTTATTAATTTTGTTCTGCATGACTTAACGTTGAAGTCATGTTTGACCTAAAAGTGCTTTCTTTCACAATTTACTGTTACTGTAAGATTAACAACCTGTTCAGCATTAAAATAGAGCAGCTTAAACTGTAAACTGTAATGCGGTAATAGGGTGATGCCTAGAAAGGTAACAGTTTTTAATTATTTAGAAGTGTACTAAATTTTTGTGAACAATGTCACTGAATGTAGTGTTGCATGCAGATATGAGAGATTTTAAAATTAATATTTTTCTTATGCAATAGGGTGGTACTGCAGCTGGGCTTTTCTGCATTGGCGCTCGGCCCCCTAGTGGTGGATGACGTTGACTCATCACCAGGACTTGCAGACGTGCCCTGGCTTGTCTACTTTGTGGCGGGGGCGTCGCCTTTTGTCGTTTTTCTCATCAATGAGCTGGTCAAGCAGCAGGAAATCAAGTAAGACCACAGATTTATTATGTACCAAAAATTATTGAAAGCTAGAGCTAGGTCTGCCACATTTAATGTTTTTTTTTCTGGCATGTTTGGGAGTTCTGGGATTGTGGTCCGATAATTAAGGATCGTTAGTAACTAATAATTACTGAAATTTTTAAAATATGATTAAAATCAAATTAAATGTGACTCACATTGTCAGTTTTATTCTCATCATTTTGCAAACAAAAAGTTGAGAAAAGGTTGAGAATATTTTTCTTCCCCTTTCAACATTTTTCGTAGTACTGTACGTACCACAATTAAAATTGCAATATTGTAACTAAATACTGTTTCTCCTGTAAACATGACTCAATATTTAAATCTTTTCATTTATTTTATTAAATTTTTACTTTTTTCAGAGCCAGCGTACGTCAACAGAAAAAGGCCCGTTTAGAATTTGGAACAAAACTTGGAATGAACTCTCCGTTTTAAAGTTTTAAAAAACCTCAATACTACTGTATTACCTGTAAATAGAGTAGCCCTAATATATATTTTTCATTATAAATTTATAATAAAATGACTGAAAATTGTGTATTAAAAATTAGATAGAGAATGTAGTTAATTATGTTGTTATGAACTCAAAGATTTTATACTTTTATCATCAAAACCCAAACAAGATATCTAACTCATATGGGATGTTCCTATAGCATATACAAGCTACAGTATATCAGCTACTGTGCATAACTTCAGTATTCTTGATTTTGAACTTCCCATAAATATACAACATATAGTCTTTTATTGACATATGTTACTGTGGGTTCTGTACATATTATGACATATTGCAGTGTTTATTTAGTTATATTGACATTTTCTTTGCCATTGAAGTGATGATATATAGTACACAAAACTACACTTTGTATTTAAGGGTTACTTGCCAGCATTTATATACCAATCTCACCATGCTGTTTGTCATTACATCTCATATATAAATTATAGTGGTAATCAACATCACACAATTTACCTTTAAAATACAAATTTCTACTTTTACACTCTCACAACACACTTAAGGTATGATAAATTTAGGTCTGTTTTTCATATAATTAAGGTAAAAGTATATAGTTTAATTGTTGAACTTATAATGTAGCATATATGTTTATGTTGACAAATATGTGATCCAGATTTATTGTTGCGTATATATGCAGATATTTTGCTGAATGTGTCTGACGATATAGTTGCATTTTTTCCCTCTTCTTCTCTATTATTCTGCAATGTTGTAAAGGGGTAATAGCTATATAGGTATAGCTATATTTTTAGCTATATATCTCCCACTATGAAACCTTTTAGGGTGAATTATTTCTATAATATAGATTATCTATACTTATGGAGATGGGGGATGTCTACTTGTTTCATATATATTTGAATACTCCCTATACTGGATACGGTATCATTGATTTTATAAGCACATTAAACTACAACAAAATATTTCACTCCACTAGCTCTTTATTAAAGTAACTTAAATTTGTGTTAATAGTCATGCATGCATTATATTTAGAGGAAATAAAAGGTCTGTTCGTATACCAAGCACCAAAAGGTTTACGAACAGATTCAACCAAAAATTCACCAAAATTTTCCAAAGTTTATTAAATCAAAGTCAATATCTTAGTAATTAATGATTAATGAATCTAAATGTATGCGAATTCTCTAAATCTATATATTTTGTTTGGAAAAAAAAAATAGACATATTAAAAGTTCAAATATATTTATTTTATAATGAAATATTGGCATTAATATTATCAGATTATACAGTATAACTTGTACCATATGCAGTCATTAACTTTTATTTCTTATATATACCTCGACCCAACTCTGTACCAATTTATTTAATAAATATATGCCAATGTACCAATTTAAGTATTAAAGAGAAAACAAAGTCAAAGTAGCTTCATAATATATTTGCCTAACTCTTGCATGCTGAATCCGTGGTATCCAATTAAGTTGGACTACTTCTGAATATTTTGTTTTATTTTGCTGAATTTTAATTGTTAATGATGCAATTATATACATAAAGTTTTAATTAATGTGAAAATTCAGGGGAAAAAACATTGAATGTAAGTAGTTATTTACGTTATGATCAGGATGTGTCATGTGCATCAAAATGATAAAATATATTGTAAATGAGCGGCCTACACTGATTGCTCATTTAATTTTGGTGTGGTGTGTAGCAATTACTTGTATAATTGCAGACTGTTATACCGTTTATTAAATTTTATTCACGAATAAAAATTGTCAAATAATTCATGAATACCAAAAATACTTTTTTTGAAACATATATATATATATATATATATATATATATATATATTCCCGATTTTGTCTTGTCCAAAGCTGTTTTAAACTGATTTTTACCAGCAAACCTATATAATTATACGTGAGAATTTTTTTCAATACCATTCTATTCATTTTAAATTAAATTTGACCATAAATTAAAATCATTAATTAAAATATATAATTATAATATATTTCTCAGTTATTATTAATTATTATAGAAAATGAAATGGTCACAATTCGTGTTTCATTTTCAGTAATGGATTTTGCAATGAAAGGTTATTTGTGGAGTTTTGTAACTTTGTACCCTGATAGCTGAGATATCTTTGTTTATGACCTTGGTAGTGAATTTTCAACGATTTTTTTTTTTTTTTTTTTCAAATTCTTTTTAAACCTTCTGGGGGTCTCAAACCTAAAAATTACATTTCTCTTATGGGATTTCCATGTTAAATAAAAGTAAAACAAAAATTTTATAATGCATGCATGCACTAAATTTTTATTTTAGGGGTAACTCTTGTCTTTTTGAATCCAATGGTGCCATTTTAAAATTAATGAAAATAACCCTTCAATAAAAAATTAGCTCCAACACATTAAATAATCAATTTAGCTTTCTTTCTGACATTACCATTCAATCAGGCTTTATTTTTTACCCCAGGAACAGCTTTTGAATTTTTGTAAATCGTTTCACATTAAGAATTTTAAAATTAAGGGTAGGAAAATTCATCCCTTAAATTCAAATCCTTGATGTGAACCGATTTAAAAAATTCAAAAGCTGTTCCGCTGGACAGAATTCTATCCAAATACACGAAATATTTTTATAGTTTTGTAATAATTACTTTATTGGTTGTGGATAGGCATGCATGCATATAATTTTAAAAATTACTACATTGTTAGTATTCATAATAAATGTCTTTAATTTAATTTAAATAATTTGAAAAATACATACATTTTTTTTCTGCTTACACAGTACGTGTATATATAATATGTTATAAATTTACATTTCTCAATCTCTTTTAGGTTAACAAGAAATTATACAATTTATTAATATAGTCTACCCATAAAAAGTACATATTATTATACATGCTGCAATTTTGCTTTCATAAATTATTAATTATATTATAATTACGAAATTGAAGCAAACTATATTAATGGGCAAAATGTTATTAAAATACATTTTGTCATATCACATACAAAAATATCAAAATATTTTCATGTGCTCACTTGGTGAGATGCACACATTTCAAGCATATATGTAAAAGTAGCTAAAATAATTACTAAAAAAACGTTTTGTCATAGAATTAATTCATATTTCTAAAGCATTTTTAATTAATTAAGCTAACTAAAATTGGACTGTTCGACGAGCTGATATTCACAGTTTAATATCATGGAATACACGGACAAACATACTAAAATTACAGTATCCAATATTGTCATTGCAATTAATAATAAAATTATAAATGGGGACAAAAAATAAAAGTTGAAACTTTTTCCTATTGGAAGCAATAATTAAATTAATTGTAATTACCAATTTAATTAATTATAATTTACAATTCAAATTTCTACCCGTCCGGTGATCATGTATATTTTTCCCCTTCTGGCATTTAAACATTATTTTAAAAATTAATAAAATTAAAATCAAATTTGCACTTTTCTTCTTTTATATAATACATTTTACTATTAAGGGAAATATTTAAACAGATTTTGTCTATTGATAGTTCATAATGATAATAACTATTATTTATTATATATAAATGTTTATTATATACTGCTCAACCACGTATACCGCGTGAATGGCAATTTCAAACTTTCGATGAATAGAAAGAAGCTTTTTATATAGACATTTTCGAAACAAAATTCGATGACTGTCTGCATTTCACAGTCTTGTCCTCGAAGTTTCTCACGCTGATGAATCTGCTGACCGAGAGGCTGCGGCGCGATTAGTTGGGAGGTGGTGCCTCAGGGGGAAGGTGGTGAGCGCGGCTAAAGCGCCACCACGGCTGCCCGCTGATCGAGGCCGCGGGGTCTAAGACGGGGGCAGCACGGCCAACTGCGGGCAGCGAGTTGCGACCAACGAACCGCTCGTCCACGATCTCTTCCGACCTGCAATTTAACACCACAAGTTTCTCATGTCACTATATGATAATATTTGTAATATATATATATATATATATATATATATATATATATATATATATATTATTATTATATATATATATTATCTGTATTATGGGACTTGGGTGTACGTACGTATTGCAAGGAGTTTCCAGACTTTCCAGTCAGGATATAATAATTTCATGGGTTCAGTTTACAAAAATAGTATACGTAATTATTTATTCAATATCTTCAATATATGTGAATATTGTGAATGTTATATATAATACATACTTCAACCGATGCGGTCATGTTATCAGTTCAAAAGTAATTGCATAAAAGTATATTGCAATGATAATCCTAAAATTTAAAAATACTAACAAGTAAGTTGAAAAATTATTATTGTTTTTACTATAAATAATGAATTATATTCATTTTAGTATTATTATTATTAATCATAATACTAAAATGAATCTAATTAATTTGGAAAATATATAATAGACTATGATATATAATATAGAGCAACGCGCAAAGAAAAAATACAATAATTATACATGCTATAATATCAAAACATTACAATGAAAACGATTATAATCATGTGAACACCATGCGGCAACCCGCTAAGCAAGTACGTTAAAAAAGTTGCATGTATTTGAGGCTCAACGATCAGCAGGGGCAGACCAGTTTCTCAAGGGTCAAGTCTTTCGTATAATTGATAATTCAGTAATTTTTTATTGCTTTTCGATTGCATGCATGCACATGAGTAATAGAGTACCGTGTAATGACTTTTTACGTGAAAGGTTTAATTATTTTCATTATTGGATTTAACATGGGTGAGCAATATATATGCATTTCCCCCACTTCCATGCATTTTTTAACATATATTGGCATTGTCCCCCCATCACTCTGAAATTTAGTTCTAAATTTGCGCTTATTTGGTAATACACCTATAAAATATGTGACAGATTATTAGCTATTTGCTATTATATAGGTATAGTGTTCTATAATCACTTAATCAGTGTAATTATCCATCAGTTATGCCAGTATTTTATTATAATACAATTATTTTATAATTTTGTATTTTTTTTTTTCATTAAATAATATGAAACTGCATTTCTGCAAGTTTAAAAAGCATTGGGCTTATGTGAATGATTTATTATTCAAATTAATAAATATTGACATTTTTTCTTTAATTAATATAAAACACAGCTTATTTTAGCTCGACACATCGGACACATATTTAAGATCCGCATGATGCGTGCGACATCAGTAAGAGATATGTGACTTCGCAAAGGACAAAGGACGATCAAGGTCGCCTCTGGTGATTTGCATGCACCGCGCCTGCTACCTGGAGGCACGATGACGTCACGGCCGCATTCCGGCAGCAGCAGCCTTGCGGTGAGATCAGTGCGCATTTGCCACGTCGGCCTTATAGTCGTCATTATACGAGATTTATCGCACTTTCCCCGACCTGTCATTATATACCGCGTGTGACATGCCTGCTGCTCCAGCATACAAACATCGGCATAATCAAAAACGAGGCCGAGCATGTATCTAACAAATAGAAAATTAAAATTGGATGTTGTTAAATTTAAAGTTGTTATTATTTTAAGCTAAATTCTATTGTTTATAAAATTATAATATATTCTATAATATTGTATTTATATTTATTTATTTTTCACTGTTTCGTAATTTTTAAAATTATAAGCGTCTATAGAATTAATGTAATAATATATAATTCAGGTGCTTTTAAATATAATATACTACATTTTACAATAAATTGAATTAATTCTGCATCACTAAATTTATAAATTAAATAATTAAAATGCACTTAAAGAAAGAAAAAAAAATATGGTATGGAACTTAATTTGACTCGATCTCCACAATGAAGGCTTTCTTAGTTCCTTAAATTCTCATTGTAATAAAACGTAATTTTTTTTTCTTTAAATATTTTTAATATTTAAATTGATATATATTTACATTCATTATTTAGAATGAAAGAAATTCAAATCAATCAATGTTACAATATATTATATCTTTACCCCACTGCGTCATAAAAAAGCTCTATGAAGCATATATTTTACATTTTGATTTTGCAATTTATATGAGACTTATATTATTTTAAGTATATTATAAGAGTTTATCGTACGCGAAACAGCGAATATTCCGAATTAATATAATATTACGGTAGAACGTGTTCTATATTTCAGATTTTAAATAAAATCGATCATTAGTTATTTTTCTTTCGTATGGGCAAGCAAAACTCGTAAACAAAATGAAGCAGCTGTGCGCTTGACAGTTCCGATCACATTACATTTATAAATAGCATGTCTCCAATTTTTATAACAGTCTTACGTACGTACCTTCCGAATGTGTGGGACTGAGTCCACGAGGCAGCTGGCATCGGGGCTGTGGCAGGCACTACGTACACGGCTGCCCCGAGCTGCTGCAAAGGTACGGCCTCTTCGTGCGCGCGCAGGCCGACGGGGCCCTGCCTGTGAGGCCGCAGGTGACGACGCGTGGCATGTCTGCGCGCGCGGTGCTGCACGGCAAGCAGCAGTGCAGAGACGAGCGCCGCCAGGGCCCCGATGTACAGCAAAACTCCTAGATCGTCGCGGCCGTGGCGCCTTAGTACCACTCCGGCAACCGCTAACGCCGCCCCGCCCAAGAGCGAGGCCAGCAGTGCAGCTCGCAGGCAGTAATAGCAGAGAAGCTGGGCGCCTGGAGAACAACAACCTGAAAAATAAAGAGGAATACCTGAAGTCAGAAATAATATTCGTGTACGAATTATATATACGTGTATCTGCTTTCAGCACTGTCTCTATTTAGTTTCTTTACCCTAGCAGCTATAGCAGAGTGTATTTGCATACCCACAAGCACAGATACTGCAGTGGACAATTTATTTTATTGTTTAAGCTAATTAAGCTAGCGTATTTAAAAAATGCGAAAATAAGTAACGCAGGATTTTACATAAAATGAATTAGTTTTTCTATTCGTTATATTAACAATATATAGTGATATAAGATACAAGCTATTAATTTATTGTTTTAAATATTAATATTGTTTTATTGGAAATTCGATGTGGTACGGAGAATATTATATTTAAGATGAATTAATTAATTCAAAATAAATAGATAATTTGTTTTATTGCATTTACTATATATGTAGCTCACAAGTAAAATAAAATAAATACAAAATTATTTTAATTCCACTTTATATCTAGGCTTATTTTCCATTGCATCGCGATATCTTATATTATATAATTAAACGTATTGCTATGTTTACATTGTGTTATTCTTATCTGAAACTTCAAGTTAATTATTGTCATATAGTTGACACGGTGAATGAAAACTGTTAACATTGAACCTTGTCGCCTCAAGATGATGTGAATATTGATATATTGATAAGCATTGATGTCATCTATTAGAAAAAAAATAGGACACAATTATATTTCATCACTCTTAAGCAAAAAATAATAAAATTGTCCACTTTAACTACAGAATGCATATATAATTATTAAAAACGTGTATTTATTTACATTTTACACTAAATTTTTTTTACAAAAAATATGAAAAAAAAAGTATAATGACACAAAAAAGCTTAAATTTTTTTGAAATTTTTTTGTTTTTATAAATTGCTCCATTGCATTTTAAAATTTAAAGCATAACAGAACTGCAAGCACGAAGTAATATATAATGGACAACATACATGAAAAAAATTTATTGCAGATATGAATAGAGTGTACCAAATTATGCTACTCTGAATTTTTTCAGATTTTTTTGAGACCCGGAACTATTTTTAAATAATTATTGGAAGTCCTGTGATTTCAGTTGGCACCACTGAATTCTTAATTAAAAGGATAGAGACTGGACGCCTATTGACGCCTCTAGGGGGCGTGGCCGCACTTTCAATAATTATTTAAAAATAGTTCTGGGTTTCAAAAAAATCTGAAAAAATTCAGAGTAGCATAATTTGGTACCCTCTATTCATTTCTGCAATAAAAATTTTTCATGTATGTTGTCCATTCAATTAGCACTTATTCGACGCATCTGGACGTCTCCTAGCTTTTATCATGAAATAATTAGTGAACGCTACCACTGCTGGGCTATAACAATCAAGTATAATATATTATACACCAGCCGCGTGCGTAATACATCCTGCGTGTGTCTGCATGCATCCTCAATACATGTATAATAGACTCTAAGCATTACAATATGAACCCGTTATTGTCGATAAAAGTAATAAAATTCATCATAAAATATGTGATTCTAATAACAGTTAATATATCAATCAATTTCCAACATATATGCAGAGAAATATCAATAAATAATTTTATACTGTACCTAATGAGGCAAATATTACACGAAAATCATTTGAAATTGAAGTATCACTATAGAAAACTTGATTTAAATTTATATTTTCAGTATTTTTATTAATTTTCGTGTTGGGGAACATGAACGCACGTGCTCAGCACTATTTTCTCGTCACTCGATTGAAACACTCCACAACACGTGCACGTTCGTCAACTTTTAACATCTTGAAACTATGTCAATCAGCTGGCTACTGGTGTTGAATTCTTCTCGTTTAATCCGATATAATTGTATTATCTTGCTTAATATTCAACAAATAGTCGCCTGTTATCTGCATCATATGGTACTTGAGGACGGTATCAAATTATTTGTGATATTTGCGTGGACGTTGATTCAAGTGTGTGATAAGTTTTGTAACTACTTGTAATTATATTGCAATCTAGATCCATATATATACTTTTTTATTGCTATATATTAGTTGTTTAATTGTTTTTATCTGTTTTATATAATAGTCCATCAACTGGATTATTCTTTATAAATTATAAAAACGATTATATCAGTTCATTTTTTAAATAATGGTTTAATTTTAACTCAAATTATGAATTACTGTTTTTTAAGTTAATAATATGAGCTCAACCTGGTGTGATACCCTGAAGCAAGCAAGGGTTTCTCACCTGATGCTCCGAGGCCGCCGCCGCGAGAGTGAGGTCGCGAAGAGGAGGCAAGCGAACTGGCTCTGCTGCGGGGGCGACGACCGCCGGGGGCGGGCCTCGGGGGCGGCACGGAGGCGGAAGACGAGGTCGCATGGTCCGACTCGGCTGCAGCTACCCACGGGTTCCTGCATAGGAAACTCGGTCTTAAGATTCTTTATAAACAGTGCTTGATATTATGAATTAAAGGCCGTCATATATAGCTGCATATATTATATAAAATAAAGCTCGAGTTTACTTTTCAAATTAATTAATTAGCTCACTATCCAATTACTTATCACAATACATAATCTCAATACCACTACCAGGTTATATGTATAGCATGCAAATCCATTGCATTTTTTGCAAGAATGTTTTTTAAACGTCACTGAAAATATTTTTCTAATTAATTTCCACTGTTTACCCAATCAGTGAAGAATATAATTAAATAAAAATATATAAAGGTTGTTCTCTTTAACCCGGCCCCCATGATAAGAAGTATGCACCTTATAAGTTATAATGAATAATTAAGAATGAAGTATGCGCTTACCTCACAGGGAGAGAGGGTTGCAGGGGGTGGGTCGCTGCGAGCTGCAGGCCGGGCGGGGGTGGGGGCGCGGGGGCAGGTAGGGGCCGGTGGGGGCGGCCGTGTCTCCTGCTGGACATCCCTGCTCCGCGCCCTCATCGTGCCTCCCTCGCACCCTGCAGACATAATCAGTCGATCAAAGGAAAAGGATTATCCCCTGTAAATAGGCAACTTGCAATAACGCGGGGCTCAAAGGGTTGCCTTTTACCCGAAACAGGCAACGTGACTTAGTTAGCGGTGCATGACAGTAAAGCTAAATTGATATTTACTAAAATTTTGAAAATCAATACGCACGCACTTAAAATTTGAATACACACACAATCACTTTTAAATGTAATATGTATAAAAAAACTTTAAAATGTTCAAAAGAATGAATTACGTGTAAAAAAAAAATAATAAATACTCACAAATTTTACGTACAACATTTAAGTAGAATACTTACTGGTGACTATAACTTTTCATTGCAAAGAATCATAAAATATACAATATTTGTATTATAAAATATAAATTGATTATATATTTTTATTGACTTATTAAAAAAAAAATGTTTGTAAACAATGTTAATACGATAAATACAGTTGCTGGGTAAATTTTGTTGATAATTTGGTAGTTATTATTTCTTAGAACGGCTGTTATGCCCGCAGCTTTTCGTACCAGTGGTTAGATGATCTCAGCAAGTCTTCTCCTCCACTGGGGGGCGGGCGGGTGGCCTTGGAGCTCGCGTGCTCCTCGTTAGCCGCCTCCTCCTCTGCTGTCAGCCAGCCACCAACACTACAGCACCTCCACCTCGTCGCTGTGTGCACCTCCTAACACCTTTGTCACATTCGGCACCTGTCACCTGATCAACAGATCAATTCAAATTATATAAGTGTGTGTATGATGGAACTTATGAAAAAAAAAATCGTACAAATGCAAATGCATGGGAAACGTGAAAAGTATTATGTATTATACAATATTTATATATATTTTATATATTATGAATGTGCGAGAGTAGTAGTTCATTTTTGACCTTGCAGAATTCAAAATGATAAAAGAAAAAATAAAAAAAAAATCACATAAAAAACTATATTTTTCTCAATTCATCATAATTATAATCTAATTAGTAATGTGGTTATATATAATTATCATAATATAATGATATTGTTGTTTTACAAGTTAATTAAAATTTAAATTATTGTTGTCAAAAGGTAATTAAAGCAGATTCGATCAATAAATTAAATATATTTCTGTGCATGCAAAGCTAATTTTAAAATATATTCTAACTATTTTAAATTAAAAATAAGCTCCGACCTTATATAATTAATCCCACACTTTTTATCATTGCGTTAACGTGTAGTTTCTTTAATTTTTAAAGATTTTTTCTCTATTAAAACTGACGCTTTTATTCGTTGCTACAAAAATTACCGCCAAAAATTATAATCCTTGAAAAATTTATTACTACCAATAAACCGATAAAATACTTACAATTTTTCTTTACAAGATATTAATTATAATCATGATTCGAGGTCGTTATTAAGAAAATAGAAATTCGATTAATGCACTCCAAGAAATACGAAAAAGCAAAATGCATTAAATTTACTTTAATATTTTCATATTATACAGCTGTCACAAAAATAATTAAACGTGTCCTCGAGTTAAGTCGAACGACTGCACAGGGATGACGTTGCGCAAGCGGACTTACCATGCCACGCCCACCTTCCTTGCAGTGCGATGATCACCAAGTGCAGCACCTCGCGTAGAGCTCACGGTAAGAGCCGCGCAACAACCAACATCACGACACGAATTCCTCGCGTCTGGCGCTCGCTACGTGAGGAGCTGATGGGAGCAACAGATAGCACGTAAGCTAGCCTTGAAGCGAGTCTGTAATAATAATAAAAAAAGCTGGTGGACCACATCTTCTCTTAAAACCCAGCCTTCGAGCCTACAATTTTATCTTATAAGCACCATGCGGTGACATGGAATTACTTATTTGACCTTTTATAATATATATACTTCTGAGAAAAAAAAATATATATATTATAATATTTAATATACATTTTTTGTTTCCCCAGTAAATTGAAATGTTTGTATTTTAATTTTTTGTCCACTTCCAAATTTAGATTTATTTTATTTTACCGTATATAAAGTTTTTATGCATATAAAAGACTATATATTTTCTTCCCTCTGGTGTACGTTTCCTGGAGCGAAATTTCACGGTCAAGCACCCGAACTTCCGATTATTAATTAAACAGTTAAGTTCACATCACTATCTCAACGCCGCTTATCAATAAGATTGTTTTTAATATTTGAAGTGACAGATTTGAGGAATGTAAATAAACATGTTGTGATATATATGACCCTTTTTTTTATAATTAATTGTGTTGAAACTTTACTGTTTACACCTTAAATGAACCACAAGATAAACATTAAAAATAAAATATAATGAAATTGAGGGAGTAATAAATAATGAAAAAAAGTCAATTATAGAGCAACAGTTAAAATTAAGTTCACATGGTAAACTGCTATATATATATATATATAATTATATGCTTCCCATCTCATCCAAAAATATGAATAATTAATAGCGCCAGCCCGCTTCTCTTCTCAAATTTGCAAATCTGCAACGTCCTTTCTTCCATTTGTTCATGAAGACATACAATGAATGAATAAATTACTTTAATTAAATTACTAAAAAATCAGTCAGAACTCGATACAGCAGGACCTATACAGTATATTATAAATACTTAAATTTTTATACTAAACGAAAATCATTTCAGCAGACTATAATTATTACAGAATATTAATATACCAATTAATTCTCTGTAATTATTATAACTATCAAATCTGATTAAAACCATCACACCGTCTTTATTGCAGCTCAGTAAATTTCAGCTGTGCTCAGATAATCAGATTGTCCTTTTTATAATAATTGTTTCAATCAAAATTTCAAATCGTCCTTAAAATCTTATAAAATTTTCTAATTGGACCGTAAAGTATTGGAGGGATTGTATATTTTAAAAAAGGGGTGTTCGTATAAAGATAAAGTTTATATATAAACCCTGAACTGTGTAGATTTTCTGCACAGTTGCCTTAAATATGCATCATGCACTTAATTACAATTATAGATAAAAGGTCAATCGTGCAGGAAATGGGCAGTGTTTATGAACAGACCTAATACTATATAATAATAATAAAAAGTTAATAACTTAACTTAATAATAATGAAGTTACTTCAACTTCATATGACATAGACTGATTCGAAACGTCATAACATAACTGACCACCCTGACAAACCGTTTCAATGAATCATGTGTCACGATAATAAATAATAACACAATTCTCTGATCTCTCCTTGAAATCTTGGCAAAGTTCCAAGTAACGCTAATGTGACATTTCTGTTATGACAGAAAGAAATATTATCACAATCTGCTTACATGCATGCAGAGTACTTTAACTTTCATCTATGAATTATTGTACACTTACAATTAATTAATGTTACAACTCTAACAAGCAACGAAGTGAGCCGATGAACTCCCATATATAATTATATTGAATAGCCTGAACACCACTGGAACTAAATATAAATAAAAACTTTTATGTTAATTTTTTATTCAATTTGTGTATTTTTTTTTATTTTTTTACAAGGATATACACCCCTACGAGCTTGTGGAGCTCGAGGTGGAGTAATGGGTATCACTGCACTGGGTAGAAAGCAAGACAAATTTACCCCAGAGAGGGAGTAACTTAATTTTTACTTGAAACGGTCACCCATCCAAGTATTAGCTTGACTTCGGTGATCTAACGAGAACCGGTCAATGCACTGCATGCGTCACGCTTAGTAATGTATACATCAATAACATGGAACTGAATGGAGCAGCTATTATAAAATGCAAAAAAAAAAGAGAGAATTATGTTGTTTTCTGTTTTACAAAATAATACTAACATTAATTTTATTTTCACAGTGCAGCTAAAAATATTATTGAAATATAATATAAAATAAAAGGCACACAAAGATGAATTCCCTTTTCAGATTATATTTTAACGAAACTGTAGAATTATATTTACTAGCTAAACCCTGTATTACACGATACAATGTTGCATAACATTTTTCCTTAGAAGAAAATTTAATCTCAATTAATACTTAATACAATTAAACAAATGAATTTGAAGTTGTCTTGTAAGGAAAAATTGTTTTCAAAATTGCACCGTGGCTTAAAGTTAAAGTATATAGACTTATTTTTTATTAATGTAATTGTAACTATTTCATGGTAAAAAATTAAAATAAAAATAACAATTTAAAAATATTGAATAAATCGTCGTTTTAACACAATAACCGGTACGTATATATAATGATTAAATATCATGCATTTTCATGCATGCTGACGTTGCATGGAGTTTGAAAGTATTTTCATCGAGAACGAAGATTCTGAAAACAAAGCAACATTCCCAATAAAATTAATAAATATATAATACAGCAACAAAATATTGCATCAAATAATACTATATGCATGTACGTATAGAGGTGGCGTCAATCTTATACCAGAATATATGTAATTGTTTCAGTAACGTTAATTGTTATTTCTTCTTACAAACCAGGTTTATTGCCTTCAAGGCAGTCTATCTATATATCCAAATCGATACGCTACAATTTAGTAATCAAAAAACGTATAGTTCAATAACCTCAAGTACTTGACTTGAGGTCGGCTCTTTTGATGTCCGTGCCACAAGAAACCACCAAACCTCCTGGCCTGCTGTCATCTCTGTTCGGGTGTTTCCGAGAAAATTCGGACCAATGAGGATTTAGGTAGTAAAATTTCCGCCAGTTAAAAACAGCGTTGGAAATCTGATGGTGCTCAATTTGATGTGGTAGTTGTAGTTCTTTACGTTCTACCGCGCACGTCTTTCTTTCATGTGGGAAGCCCACGTCAACAATCGCGTAACAATCACTCCTCCCCAACCTCCCAATTCTTCTAACTATCAAAGCAGTGCTGCTGGTCATCTGTGAGTATAGTGCAACAAACAAAAAAATAAGTGGATTTTTTTTGTTACTTTTTTATTTGTGTTGTTATTTTTTCTTATTTTCTTTTAATAAAAAATACATATATAATTACATAAAAAAAACTAAATTGTATTATATGCTTAAAATCTAAAGATATCATTGAAACAATTAAAGTTTGAATAATGTACAGCAGAAACATCTTATGGAGCTTACTTTATTATATTAATTGAACAGGCTTCTGTTTACCACTATATATTAAGGAGAGAGAGAGAATGTTAAATTAAATATATTACTCATTTATATGATTATTATTATATATTTATAACATGAAATTATTTGATATAATATTATAATTATATACTGTATAATTGTATACAGTATATAAATTATATAATATATCATGCTTTATATATTATACTTAATTTAATTAAATAATCTGCTATACTATATTTTATTTTACATGCCCATTCAATCACCTCAAAATTTAGATATTTATATACGTCTATTTTCTTATGATGATTCGAACGTAACCCACATTCCCTGTGGTGACCACATTGCTGAGTCCACATTAGTCACGTGACTCCTCCTCTAGGTAACCATGACGACCCACGAGATAAGACGAGCTGAGATAAGACAGGAGAATCCTCGTCAGGGCGTCGTCATCTCCACACTCGCCGAGAGGAAAGTGCGCTCAATCAATTGTCGCTCCATCACCGCACCTTTCTGTAACAACAATTTACAAATATGCGGCTAGTAAGAGGATTTGCTGTGTACACCGTGGTGTCTTTAGGTAAGTGGAGTTTCATTAATTATTGTACTAAAATAGTTTGTAAATATATTTAAATATTATTTATAGGAAAGGATTATATATGATGGTGCGTTAATGGTGCTTTTATAAATAAATTATTAAATTGTGTCTATGCCAAAAATTTACTGAAATAAATTGTTAAATAACAAATTATATTTCTTATTATATATATGTATCATTCAATCAGTATAAATTATTTCTTTAATTTCAAACGTATTCTAAACAAATTATTGCAAGTAAAAATAGAAAAAAATATATATTACTTTCTTTTCCAAAATGTAAAATAAACTTTCTCTTGAATTTTCAATTTCTAGAATACCAATTTTAAATTACATCAAAATTAGATCATTATGAACTAAATGCTATTTTAATGGAATTTCAAGAAGAACTTTTGACTTCCAAATACACTTTGACATCATATGAATTAATAAATGGTATAATATACTGTTTTTCCAAATTAGCAAAATTTATATATGAACTTTTTATTATGTATTTATTTAACTGTAAAAAATTTATATGGGAAATTATTGAGTCGTTGTTGCACTTATTGCAGTTTATTATTATAGTTGCTTGCAGTAGTATTTTATATTTCTTTAAAAAATATAAAAAATTCTCGTTAATAATCACGCTAAACATTTTGATCATTCCATACCATAATTCATAATAATAATTATTATATTAATAATTCAATTTTTAATCTTTGTCTTGCAATTATATGTTTAATTGATTTAATTTTAAAGCTGCATGACATTAAAGAATTAATCTCACAGTATAAAATCTCCCTTCCTTTTGTAATAGTATATATAGAGTTAAAAAATATTTTAATTTTCATGCTTTTAATCAAATGCATGCAAAACCAACTTTAAAACTCTAAATTATTGCATAAAATTCAAGCATATTTTAGACATGATTCAGCTCATGTTTCAGGAATGATGGAAGTGCGTGTTAGAAAAGTAGTAATAAAACACGTCATTGTAGATATGACACGCCTTGTCTCTGTTTATGACCTTTGCAGACGGTGCCACTATTAGCAGGAGGCAAGTTAGAGCAAACCTAAAACGTTATAACATCCAGGATCATCAGTTTTCCCATCAGTACTAAGCTCCTTATCGTGGTGTTGCTCAACTTTGCGAAAGTTATTTGTCAAAATAGAGCCATTTTATCCACAACATTTAAGACATATACACACAGCCATGGAGTTGCCACAAAATATACATTATTTAATCCCTAAATTTGATGATATTGTAATGTAATGAAGTAGAAGAAATTATTAACTATTATTAAATGGTTGAAATTTTAATCGATTATTATATACAAATAAAAAAATAATAAATTTGAATTCATAAATATAATCATGAAATTGTTATTTATGTGACACAATGTGAAATATATTTTATGTGATGGCTGATGAGTAACTATATGATCTAATTGTGAAATATCTTGTCATGACAGTTAAATAATGCAAAATATTTAGCAAATAATAATAAAAATAAAATAAAACAATTCAATATTGTGATCGTGAAGTTTATTTGAAAGTATTACTATATTATATATGTAGATTAAATTTTCATAACGTATCAATGGCATTTTCTTACTAATAATTTAAATTTTCCGATTTTCATGTAATTATTATTTTTTTCTAGAAATCACTTTGTTTTAATGTTATTTTGTTTATTTTTTATTATTATTTTTTTTTTTTTTACAAAATATTGCAAATCATATTTTTGATGCCTGCATGTGTTTTTTTTTAATCTAAAAAAAAAAAAATAAATTTGCTAAAAAAACATTTATTATTTCATTTTCAAATTTTGTATAATGCTTAAAATGACTTTGTATTATATATATATAACCCAGGCCCTTCTTTATATAACACGGTGTAATATGGAAGGTCCTGCATGCAGGGTGTATCCCGATACCTCTTACAAATAAAGTACAATGTACGCTCCGGGATATATTCCCTCAAATAGTATTGTTCGAGCAATACATTGACGCTTGATCAGGGAATTTATCCGGGGCGACGACTGTACGCCATCAATTTTATAATCATCATTTCTGATTACACATTTTCCTTGAATGCGACTCACGTAATGAATGACCTTCGTTTGATATTGATGTGAATGAGTCAGATATTTGAATACTAGAAGGTGTCACGTACGTGTTATAGAATAGAATGACGACACAAACTGGTCTGATTGATTTCAGTACTCCTGTCCGTGCTTATGGATGGGGTGGAGGGAAGAAGAAAAATCTTGCGAGGACGTAAAACCATTACCCGGACCTACTACAGTAAGTATCTATGAAAGCAAAACTTAATTGTATCGCGACTGTTTTCTTTCTATTAAGGTAGAAATAACACGCCCAATGTTAATAAAAATCCCATTCATGAAAATTATGAAAAAAATTTAAAATGCCTTATCAGAAGGTAAAATATCAGCTATACAAAAACGAGCTAGTTTTTGAGTTATTAACTTTTAAAGTTGACTAATGTAACATGGAAGTTCCATTTCTCCATGTTACATTAGTGAACTTTAAAAATTAATAACTCGAAAACTAGCTCGTTTTTGTGTACCTGATATTTTAGCTACTAATAAGGTATGTAAAGGAGAACAATTTAAATTTTTTTCATAATTTTCATGAATGGGATTTTTATTAACATTGGGCGTATTATCTCTACTTAAATATATTGACGAGTAAATTGTTTTGCCATCAGAAAAAACGGAGTATTAGGTTGAATGAGATATCCTTATTCACGTCATCCTTTGAGTTTATGTATTGAATTTTGTTGCGTGTTTTTTCACTAAAAAACAAAAAAAATATCATTAAATATTGTTGTTATTAGTGCATTAATTTACTTAAATGTCCTGCGAGCAGAGTTAGAAAAATAATCAGTAAATGGGGGAGGGATGGAGAAGACAGCAGAGACGGAGCACTTTTCATCAGTATTTCGTTCTGTTCTGTTATACTGGAACAAAATCAGAGAGGCTCTATAACCCACTCACAAATTTCCTTTTATGCCAAGGATGATCGAGTATAACGAGGATGACGTATACCGAGTATCAAGAGGATGAAATAGAGAGTATCACGAGGATAGGGCATCCCTCTGCCTAGCTATTATTATCCTCGTGCAAATCCTTACCTGCCTACTTAAGATTTATCAAGCTTATTTATTATTTAGAAATTACAATGTATCGTAATTAAAATAAGGGAGAGAATTTTGTTATTATATAATATATAATATTAATTGACATTAATCTGTAACCTTTTAAACCGGGAAAATATTGAGTAATTTTAGTATTTTCAATAAACGAAAGAATCATAAAACCGAAATATCCCTCAGCTTTTATACTTTTGAACTTCATTCTTCACAACATAACTTTTTAAACGAATCAAATTATTCTTTGCAATTAATTAATTAATAAATCGTGGAAATAAAAACGGTTGTGTAGCCAATATAAGTGTTTTAAAAATAGAATTATAAATATATATTTATTGTACACAGATAATAATTATTGGTTGCGATTCACGAAAGAGTTACCCAGAAAGTTATCTAGCTTATCAATTTTTTAGCCTCTTTAATTGCTTTTCTTTGAGTTGTTTATCCAATGTTCCATAATCGATGCAGGAAAATCCATATGTTTATCGTTATCATTTAAAGTTGAACGTACGTTCTTTAATCAATCATGTATAATAACCACGGTGACACGGTGACACCCGAGAGCTAAATCAATTCTCAGTTATCAGGCTGTACGATTGGAAATGAAGTGATAATTAAGTCTCTGTAATCAAAACAAGCCATTCGGGAGACAATTAAGCATGGAGCACTAATTATTGCTTGTTATGATTGTTAAGAATTAATTATGAACAAAAGAACTCGCGTGCTTTTCCAATATTTTGTAAAATAAATTGTTTCATAAGAAAAAAATCTTATATTATCTCATTGTATTTATGAAGTAAAAAATGAATAATTGTTCATCTGCATGCACTATTGGTTTGGTATAGTTAATATTTGTTTTAATATACATCAATTTTGAATAAAAAAAACTATTCTTATCAGTTAATAACTACCAAAAACAATTTTACATGCTTTAATATATAAAGCTCCTTAAATAGCTATAGGATACTGATAACATTGTGTTTTATTTGAATGTAGGATTTATACAATTTATTTTAAAAGAAAACGTATAAAATAAATATATTTAATTGTTATCTCCAGCTATCTCAAAGCATGTGTTACCTCGAATCTTCAAACCAACTTACTGGATGTTTGTTCGTAGAAGATTCAATACTGCCAGAGGGCAGCTTTATTACAAAATTTTTAAATTTGTTTGTATTTTTGACGTACTGTAGTTTTGATGAAATTCTAAATCTTTTCATCAAATAATCTGATGTAGCTCACAAGAACTTACAAAGAGAGGACCCTTGATTACAAAATCAATATTAAACTGTTAGTATAGTAAAAGTAGTTTGGTTAATACTTGGTAGCTAAAAACATCTAAAAGTTTGTTACAAGTTAGATAACGACCATTTGACCTTTATATTTTACAAAGTCGGTGTTTCTTTCTCATTCCCAAATTCCAGATATAATTTATACCATTGTGTTATATAAAAAAATGATCTCATCTCTCATGAACTTTTTTTTTTTAATATTGATTTCAAAAGTTTTTTCACTGAATAAGGGGGATTATACCAAACCTATATTATATTATATTGATTGTAATAAATCTAGCAACCCGTGCAGTCCTGATGACTTTGTTTGTGTCTTTCTCCCTCGTCCTTCCCGAGCTGATGCTGAACGCCGCGCGGAGTTATCTTGTGCAGTACTATAGCTGTTCGTGGATTTGAACCGCCTATAGATAAGCTTGAATGGAGTATCGACCTCATTTTTTTTATTGCAGAAACGGATAGAGGGTGCAAAGTTATGCTATACCCTGATTTTTTTTGTAGTGATAATGTTAATGTGTTTGTGTCCCCAGAGCCCCCAGCAATCCCCGCCTGGTCCATCGTGTTGATCGTGGGAGGAGTCATCGTGCTGTTTGGGGCCGGGCTGTACTTGGTGATGAACCGCTTCGTGCTGGGCAGCAGTGACGAGTCGGAGCGAGAGTACCTTGGACCCTGAACATTTTCATTCATCGTTTTACATTGATAAAGCCCTGCAGTATAACTTTGAATATAATTAAATATATAAAGATCATAAGCTAAAATGCCAGATAATTTGCCAAGAAGACTACCTTGCAAGTTTTAGTATAATAACTCTTATTAGAAAATTGGAATTGTCTGGTATTGGAGCTGATGATCGTAATGAAATGTTAAATGTTTCAAAAAATATATAGATTCAGAGTAATTACTACTTTAAATAAAGTATACCTCTCACTTAAATGAATTTTTTAAAAGTTAATTTATACATTTATTGTTTATACTGTCTTGTTTACAAGAAATCTATTTCTTATTTTCAAATAACAGGATTATCCGTTTCTTTATTATTTCACCTGCACTGTACTGTACATAAAAATATTACGTAAAAAATAATTTTCTTATTAAGTATAATATTTAAATATTTCATTTCAAATATTTAAATATTTTAAATAATTAAATATTTTATTGCAAATACTATAAAAATATTTCAAAATTTTTTTTATTATTATTTAAACCAAGTATTTTCATCACGAATTATTATTCTCAAATATTTAATGAAATGATTTAAATTATAAAGATTAATTTAGTTTTTTTTTTTTTTGCACTATTGTTATTGTTCATAAACATTTAACACGTACATCATAACTCCCATTAAAAAAAACATTACTCCCACTTGGTTTTAATACATTTCAAACTGAAAATGTAGTGTTATGTCATTTTTTCTAATTAAGATAATAATTGTGTGTTTTAGGTTCAATTTTTGTACTTTTGTGTGATGTTATTGAAATAAAAAAACAGAAAACTATTAAACTTAATTTAAAGTTTCCTTTTTTTTTTTTTTTTAATCTTCTTAATATTTTTACGATATAATATACCAAATTAAAACTGCAGTGTATATCCTGGTATCAAAAGAAAGGAAACATATAATTTACACTTTTAAGTAGACGCATATAAGAAAAACACATTTTGTTCAGTGACTACTAATAATGCAATCAAGGTTGCATGCTAATATTGGAAAATCATTATCGTTTGATATTTAATATTTGAATAATAATTTCCTTGATTCAAAATTGGTTAGATTGAGTATTTTGAGAAATTATGACGTGATCTACTTGCAAGCTTTGTGAAATATTGATTCAGATTACGTGTTGTATGCAGTTGTTACGTCACACTGCTTTGTCAGGAGATAAGCTTATCTTCAGTTGCACCATAAACAAGCATGCAGCTAGGCTGGTGTAATCTGGGGCCAAGCAAACAAACAATAAACTCTCGCCTACAGCATTATCAAGAGCGGGGATCTTCCATTAATAGCCTGGGAGGAGATCGTTCCAAATATATATATAACAACAACCAATTCCCCTAAACAAGATAATCATTATAGTAAATCGATCCTCAATTCCAATCTCTCTCTCTCTCTCTCTCGCTTGGTCCACAATATATACAACGTCTCAATAGCAATTGAAAGCTACGTATTCTTACGCCGTCTCTTTAAAGCCTATATCTTGAAAATAAAAACGGTTGTGTAGCCAATATAAGTTATTTAAAAAATATATAGTTATAAATATATAATTATTGTATACACATATAAATATTTTATATATTTATATAAATATATATATATATATATATATATATATATATATATATATATATATATATATATATAATAAAAAATTTATGTCCATCATTTACATATAATTTACAATCGAAATATTGTATTTTTTTTCGATCTTAATTGCATTAATGTAAAAAATATTATCATCAAAATTAGTTAATATTTCTCAAAATATACTGTTAAATATATATAAATATTTGTAACATCTTTCAATCGGAAAGTAATTAAAGGCATAATTATAACTATACAGACAATAGAGTTATTATGGCTACCTGCAAATTCATGTTTTAAGAAATTTAAAATAATATTACTGACTTTAAACAACATTTCTTAATAAAAGTTAACTATTGTAATTAATACTTCACAATATGTATTACATAATAATGTATTATTAATTATGCTCTTTCTGCTTAATAAACAATTCAATGCTTAAGACTTGAAGTATTACACTTTATTTTTGGCATAATCTGCGTACAGTACAAACACTTCAAACACAAAGTCAAAAGATTGAGCTGTTCACGTCGCTCGATCGCCTGGCGGCTGTGACCCGCTCTTCACGAACGCGCTACAGGTTGCATAACTTCACGGCGTTGTGAGGAATGCGAACCGCGTATAATGAGACGTTTTAACAGAGAACTAACAGCCCGAAGCTTCGACATGGTGTTAAATTTTCAATAGAATGAAATTCTTGTGAGTAAAATAAACTTCAATGTCAAATTCTACCACTATATAGTTCAACAAAAATTTAAATTATAATTACAAAAGCCGCAAGTCTTTATCATTATAAAGAACAAAGAAATATAAAAAGTTAGAATACAGGTTAAGTTCTTAATTAGTATAAACTTATAGCTTGAAATATGAAAAGAGAGGCCAGAAATCTCGTATTTCTAGCTACTTGTGGGAACCTTTTACAGCTGTGCTGTAGAATATGAGTTTGAAATCTTCAACCAGGACATATCCAGGATACTCCATGCAACTGTAATAATTCTTCCAGTATATATTATATTTACTGATTTATTAAGTAACTCAGTAACGAACCTTTATGAATATATAAGCGCATTTTGGAGCAATTAGTAGACACATGAATATTAATTGATATTATCCAGGATAGGGTTAGTTCTTGTTTTAAAGTATTATAAATTTATATTTATTATATTACTGCAAAGTTCAAATAGCTCAAATTTGAGAAAATAGCTAATCCATTTCAATAAATATTTGATACAAGTAGAAAGCAGACAAAATATAAAAATTGCTACTACCTATACGCAATTAAGAGGATATATGAAGAATAAAAATGCCCATACACAGTTCCATAAATCCTGAAAATAGAAAATATGTTTTCCAAAATTTTCAACAAATATAGTCCAGATTAAAATAAGACACCGGCTGAAGTTATTAACATCCACATCCTCATCCACACTGGACTACCAACATACCAAAATAATTTGCACTAAAATTTAAGAAAGTGAAGAATATAGTGTTTTAAGCTTAAATATATCAACAAATCGGTATTGAAATTGATATACAGTTATAATATAATTGCATATAATAATCAATATAATAAAATGCTGCATATAATAAATAAAAAAATAAAATTTAGAAGTATTTTATTTACTTCATGTCACTGATATGGCGCAAATCACAGTCCTGCGGTATTTGACTAACAGCAAGGTTACCGCTAAAATCCGTGCAGATCGCTTTACGTGAGCTGATACTGAGCCTGATAGTGTAACTGATAAAAATGGCGGAACTTGGGTGAATATTAGATTAGACTTATCTGCAAATTAATGCTGTTATATACACACTCTCAGAATATCTGCAAATTTTTAGTTTGTGTACTGCAACGTAGTTGAAAATAGGAGATGATAAGGTAGCAGTATTTTTTTGGAAATATGCCAGGAAATTTAATGTTATAGCACGGAGAAGTATATTTAAATTATACATTTTGAAACATTGAGTTTGTTTTAACTAACGTTCTATATATTTTTTCAGGTAGCTAAAATATAATTAATAATAAATTAATGTTTAAATTTTTGTTCTTCAAAGTAATTAGGGGAGAACATAATTGATGGACATTTACTTTTTTTAAGTTCTTGCAGACAACTTCTGCTCAAGCTAAATCCACGGTGTATATTCTATATTTAGCGCGTCTCTCAGCACGTTTTACGAGTGTGTAATGTACTATACATCACTGATGTATGTTGAATATATCCATCCGTGAATACCCACGTGAACTCGTCAATGTCAGACAAGACTGAAGAATGTGAAATTACGGCGAGTAGAATAATATAACATTTTACGTTAAACTCCATCAACAAGAGGCATGTAACTAATAATGTTCACACCCAATCAATCACTTTAAAGTAACTGCATGATAAAGTCGTGGATAACTACAGTATTTTTTTTATACGACCTGGAGTACTTGAATATCTACAAAATGACAAACTTGTCAGTCATGGTTTTTAGCTGTTTTAAAATTTAGATTGTAAAACTTACGTAATTATGATGCAGTAAATTTATATTTGCCTCGTTACGAATTTTTTTTTTAATCAGTTGTTATAATCTACCTACTTTTAGAATTGTAGTGGTTGTAGATATAAATATTTCTCAATAATCTCAAATAATTTTGTTATCTGATTTATGTTTTTTACTTATTTGGACAAATTTCTAAGGCAACCGTCTGCTTTCATAAAAATTAAAGAGTTTAGACGTAATAAAATGTTAAATTGATTTTGAAAATTTTGAAAATGCTGCAATGATTATAGCTTCAAGACAAAGTATCTTAATTACATTTATATAAGGTAACCGTAGGCTATTCATTAAATTTACGTTATTTTTTTTATTGTTTATTTATTTACATCCGACTATCGAGAGTATTTGACGTTTCGAAGCAAGTGTTTGACAAATCAATAAACTGAATAAATATTTATTATAGTATAATATATAATTATATTTACATAGAATTCGTTCGTATAGTGTATTAGTGGCCACAGAAAGTTTATGATTTATTAGATTTTTTTAATGCGATGCAATAATTGCAGTATTTTGTTATAATACTCAATATTTTTTTCCATTTAAGAGAAAGCAAAAATATTATAGCGCATATTATTTTTACTATCACTGAAGGAAAAAACAACTTAAATGACATAGGGTTTCAAATGTTTTTATACGTAAACGTTTACAGAAATGTCGATATTTTTTCCCTTTATTCTTCATAAAAATAGAAATCATATCAATATGTTATATTATATTCTATACTATCAATATTAAAGCTACATATGTTTGCTCTCTTGAATTGTAACTTTCTCTCGATCTACCCTGACTAAAGTTCATCGCTCCGTTCTCCATTTTTATCTTTACTAAAGAGCACCCTCGGGTTGATCTCCCAATCTGCCATGCAATGTAGATATAAACTTTTTAATTTTATATCCACTTTGAATTATAAACCAATTGCATATTAATCTCTTCTTCTCAGGATGTATACAATACTCTTCTTCTCTTAAAAAAAAAAAAAAAGTGACGCGAGATTCGAATATTGCATTTTGATGCATATATGCATGTGAACTTTTATGAAGGTCATCAATGTTGACGCCGCTATTTTTTGTGACCGCAACGCTTGCACGATATTAGATACTATTATAACGGTAACAACTCATCGTGATTTTAGCACACTTGCTGTGAAATTTGCGTTTTCAGGAGAATTAATTCACCTTGTTGCGACGGTGCATCAAGATATCGCGATGACAATATCGCGGTGTCATCAAAGATGGTTAACTAAAGAATTTCACAGTAACTGCACAATATTCAAGTCACGTCAATCTAAAAAAATATGCCCATGTAAATCTACCTTTTAGCATTACCTTTTCCTCAACTGAAGCCGATCGTGGCAAAGGAGGGGCCTGTGAATTTCCCCTTAACTGCTGAGCTATTGCGTGGTTGCCAAATATTTTCAATGTCAGAGTAGCAAATTTTTTTGGTTACATTTGCTATATAGTAATTACTTCCACGAATTACGTACACAGCAATAGTATGTATACAAATGTTAATCACTAATAATAAAAATATCATAAATTAATGTTAAGGCTGAACTACGCATACATTAATAAGTATTAAGAGTTAATACTAGCTCTACTGCGGTTGCGTGGGTTGCGTGACAAGACAGCAGCGTTTGAATCCGCGTGCGGCACTTCCTTTAATCCTAATTTTACTGTTGTATGGTTGTACACAGCTGCAAGACACGTATACGTAGTCACTTTTCCGGTAAAGCCAGCCATCGTTGGGCACCAGCAGCTCTTCATCATGCAGTTTGGCAAGGCTGTAAAGACAATAATTAAGCCGCGAAGTTGAAGCGAAACGTAGTGCAAAATAGTTTCAAACTTTATATCAAGTGAAATAACTGAAGAAGACGAGTAAAAATGCAAGTTGTGAGTTTGATATGTAATGACTTAAAATTAGGAAGGTTCCCAATTGTTTATATTTATGTTTATTTAGGTAAGTACATTAATTTTTATACCTTTATGTTGATTTAGTGTTAAAAAAGTGCAAAGTTAATGAACTTTCATCTATATATAGCTATAACCATGGCATAAAAAATACAAATTAACAATTTATTATTAAAAAATTCTTGATGAAGAACATTTTTCTTATTATTTATCGTAATTAAAAGAGATATTGATGACAACATTATGATTTACTATGGCCAATTTCCAATTTACCAACCTTGATGGGCCCCTAGTTTTGGCGCCAGGGTGTCTAGACGCCCGCCTTGCGTGCAGGCAAACACACCCCTCGCGGCGTGACGCCACCACAGCTGAGATCGATCACAAGCTCTTTTAATAGAAAGTGACGTCACGATGTGTGTGAACTTGGCCATGTGATGAGACTTGACCTCAGAATAAAATATTATAAATATACAGTATGACTACCTATATACATGAATTATATATTACAAGATAAATTTTTTAAACTTTTAAAGAATTTGCTGTTTATTATATATCTCAGTGCAAACTCTATCATTGAAGGCTATAGACGCTATATAGACAATATAATGACTAAAACGTTGGCCTACTGATTTGATTTGTTTATTAATTTCGTTATTGGATCCAATTAATACAGAAGTTCCAGTACTTCCATTTGTTGGAAAGATTGCAAATTACTCTTAATTATGTATATATATATATATATATATATATATATATATATATATATATATATATATATATATATATATATATATATATATACATATATATATATATCAGTGCTGCTGTGCGCGTTGTACATTTTTTTGAAGAAAAATAACTTAAATTTAATTATTTTAATGTATTTCCATTGTCATTGTTGTCCTATAATTAGGTTCAAGCCTTTAATCCCAATAATAAATTACATAAAATATGTAATATCATTAAAATAGATACTTAAGAGATTTACATTTATGAGGATACAGATATTACAGATGGTAAAGAAAATCTATAATATAACTTATTAATAATAAGTATTTAAAGTGTGCTGAATTAATTAAAGTTTGTCCTCTGATTCGACCTTGCAGTGCTTTCGTCTCTCGTGCTCCATGGAGCTGAAGCCAAGGGAGGTGGAAGGGGAGGCGGAAGAGGAGGTGGGAGGTCCAAGAGCAGGGGATTCTATCATGGCTCGGGCTATCGTTCCGGCTATCGTAAGTTAATTTACTTCACCATTATTGCAAGACTTTTAAGTTTTTAATTCAGCATCCATTTATTTTAAAAGAGAGTGACTCTGTATGAATGTTCAAAAGTCAGTAAATAATACGAATTAAATGCAGAAACGAGGTAACCAAACTCGAGAAATAATTGTTAAATGATTTTAATTCATTTATCATAAATGATCAATATAATTAAAAAGCTCTCATGTATTCAAAAACAGAAAAATTATTTACTGAGAATTGAAATGTGAAAATATATTATTTTTAACGTTTATAAAAAAAAAAAAAAAAAAAAAAAAAATATGCGTAAATATTTAAAGAATTTAAAATACTATATATGATTTTGCTTTATTTTTTTATATATTTTTTCCACTATAGATGTCAAGAAAAAAAAAAAGAATTCAAAATCTGCTAGCAGCTTTGTATAATATGTAATATTGTATACAAATCAAAGGATTGGTCTAGCTGGAAATATTTTGGAGAGATTTGGGAGTCCGACCCCCACCCACAAATTTTTACTGTGTATAAATATCCATGCCTGATAGTCACTCTGGACACTCTGCATAGACAGCTGTTCATAATACTTTCCTAATTATATCAAGAGAGAGGAAGATGTAGATTTGTAATTTAGGGGCGGTAAAAATGTCATCACTTTTATAATCAACACCACCACGTACGCCTTCGTACTCTCCATAGATTTGTTCTACTAAGCTGTCCCGAGGTGTTCATACTTAATTAACAATTGTCTTTCAGATGGCTCGGAATTGTCTTGGTTGGCGATCCTGATGATCGTGTTGCTGTCGTTATTCGCTGCCTTGTGGGTGATAGTTTGCTTGTGCTCAGCCTGGACGACCTTACAACAAGAATTTTCAAATGAGCGGCAGGCCGCAGTCACAGAATTTCTCGCGAGCCAGCAAAGACTCCAAGAACCAGAACAACAAAATCTAAGCTACGTCTAAAGCTCAGAGGTGTCATGTAACATAATATAACATAAACTAATTAAAGTGTCTTACAGATGGCAGCGGCTCCTCGACCAGCGATATGCCGTGGTGGAAGATCCTACTGATCTTCTTGCTGGTGATTTTTGTCGCCATCATGCTCGTGTGTATCTGCTCAGCTTGGTCATCAAGCTCCAACGACAAAGAAAACGAACCACAGGCCCGCGCAGTCTCCGAGTTCCTCGAGAGTCAGCGAAAACTCCAAGAAGAACAACAACATCGACAACAAATTCTAAATTACGTCTAGGAAAGAAAGCCTCGTTCAAAAAGTCATGTGTCTCCATAGAATGTTATAATAATATAATATAAGTAACCTATAGGCATGTAGTGCTCATATTTCTACTGTCTTGAGGTGTTCTTGTGAAAAAAAATAACATAAATTAATTTTTAGAGTGTCTTGGAGTGTTTTGGAGATATATAGGACAACACTTTGTCGTTGTGGAAAATCACACTGATTCCTTTGCTGCTGATATTGTTGGTCTTCATGCTTATTGTGTGTATCTGCGCAGCCTGGGCAAGATACAACTACGAACAAAACGAGCGACTGGCCGCGGTCACCGAGTTTCTCGAGAATCGTCGATTACTGCAAGAACAAGTACACCGTTTAAGCTATACGTCTAGAAATTTTAAGGGAAGCGTCATTCAAAAAGTCATGTGTCTCCATAGAATGTTATAATAATATAGATAACGTCCGCAAATAAGTAACCTAGCGCTCTTCCTGCTGTCCCGAGGTGGTCATGTAAACAAATAACATTAACTAATTTTTACAGATACCGGTGGAGGTTCCAGTGGAAATTCCAGTGAATATTCCAGTGAGTTCTCGGACAGAACTTTGTCGTTGTGGAAGATCATGCTGATCCCGTTGATGGTGTACTTCATGATCATCGTGATTGTGGTGATCTGCGTAATCTGGGCAAGATACAACTACGAACAAAACGAGCGACAGGCCGCAGTCACCGAGTTTCTCGAGAATCAACGAAGACTGCAACAACAAGTACACCGTTTAAACTACGTCTAGAAAGGAAAGCGTCGTTCAAAAAGTCGCGTGTCTCCATAGAATATTATAAAATAATATAGATAACGTCCGCAAATAAGTAACCTAGCGCTCTTCCTGCTGTCCCGAGGTGGTCATGTAAACAAATAACATCAACTAATTTTTACAGACACCGGTGGAGGTTCCAGTGGAAATTCCAGTGAATATTCCAGTGAAGATTCCAGTGAGTTCTCGGCCAGAACTTTGTCGTTGTGGAAGATCACGCTGATCCCGTTGATGGTGTACTTTATGATCATCGTGATCGTGGTGATCTGCGTAATCTGGGCCAGATACAACAACCAACAAAACGAGCGACAGGCCGCAGTCACCGAGTTTCTCGAGAATCAGCGAAGACTGCAAGAACATCGTCTAAACTATGTCTAGGACGTGAGAGCTGTGTTGCCATTCAGATTACCTCACTTAATTTAAGGGGATGACAAGTTAAATAAAGATAAAATTTAATATTTTTCTTAAAAATTTTATATTTTATTTTTCTCGGCTGACATTATACTGTCCATAAATTGTAATTATAATTTTAATGAAACGTCACAAGTCGTGCTAAAAAGCCAGCTTGTGTCAAATGGTATTAATGACAATCAGACTTTGGCTTACAGTTGGTGAATAATATACGCATGTAGCCATAGTATATAATATAATGTGTAGTGTTGCACGCTAAATGGTGGGCTTATGAACTCTTTTTTTTTTTTTTAATCTGACTCATTTTCAAAAAGTGGATGTATGAAATTAATAAATATTATAGGAGCGTAAAAAATCTCAGTGAGAGAATACGGAACTTTAATATCATGGTTTTTGTCTTCATTTTCCTGTAGCCACCGCGACTCTAATGCATTTGGTTCGCCTCGTTTCTGCAAGAACTTAGTATTTTTTTTTTCTGTTTTAGCATGATTATACACACCAATATATCCTTCTTATTGTGCATGTTTACAGGGATTCACTGCACAATCTCGCGGGGAATTGAAATGCTCTTAATTAATACTTCAATTATGGTGTATTCATGGGGAAAATATAGTAAAATATAATTTAATTATATAAAAATTTCAATTTCTTTAAATTAATATAAATTTATACAAAAAGGTGATAATCTTTATATTTTCCGGAAAATGTTTACTGGAGAATTTCGTAATAGCTCTGTATGTTCATAAATACAGAGTGTAACACAGTCAAAATAATATATAAATGGGAATTCAGTCAATCCAGAGTCAAATATTTTCTTTATATTTTCCCCTGAAAACGTTTAGAACTCTTTGTGTACACTTATTTTAATCGGAGCTTGCTTTGCACAGCTAGCACGTAATCAAATTTGGCTTTAATAGAGAATTGTTTGTGATTTAATAATATAAAAAAATATGAATTACTAAATATAATACTCATATTCTAAAATATGTTATCATGTTATGATATTATATTGTACGTGTCTATATTGTATAATTATGTTGTATGTATACATGCTATGATGCCTTGTAAAACATTGCATTTGTCAATTGACCAGCATTCAGCATTCACACTTAAAGAAGCACATTGACTTAAGTTAATTTTTATAACAATTTTGGTATGCAGTATATACGTAACACAAAACGCTTTGTTTTTAATATTTATTTCTTTTAAGAATTGCTTTTAAAATTAGAAAGCAAAAATACTGAAAACAGTTTATTTATTTATTTTTGCTTCCATGGAAAAGCAATAAATAATAAAAAATATTAAAAGTTATGATGTATGTTATGGGTAATGGGTATATCATATATTTCCCACATTTTTTTGCAATATTAATTAAAACACGGCAAATATAATTATGCATTGCCATTTCAAGTAATTTCAAGCTATTTCGTGATAAATATGTTAATAACATATATTTTTATTATTATTTTCAGTCGTTTAATAAAGAGGCATTCTACAATAATTAAGATATTTCAATTTTAATTAGTCAAAGTAGCTAAAATTTGGCCTTATATAATATATACTTAGAGCATTGTTCGTCCTTATATAGCTTTGTCATTGTAATGTTGGAGAACGATGCAAAGAATCATTTGTTGCACGGTCTGCTTGAAAAATCGATTGTGACGAGGGAGGTAGAACAAATAACAAAGGCAAATCTACGACCACCGACATATAATGTCAATGTGATCATTCTCGAATACGCTTTTAGTGTTACCTTGTTAAAATAAGAAATGTATTGAAAAATTGCTCTCTTGACTCATTTTTGTGTTATTTTTTTACAATAACGATGGGTATGTAAATTGCTGTAGTGATATATAATATTTATGAAAAATATTGATAATTCTTCACAGTTTTAGTAACAGGAACTGTCTAAAATATATGCCATGACTTAATTAATTGTATGAAAGTTATTATAATCGAAGCATTATCGAATTTACTCTCGAAATGTATAAAAAAAAATGTTAACTAAAAATGTCAATTAATTTAAAATTGTAAGTTAAATTTGATTTACAAATTAATATATAATTATGTACTGTGACTATTAAAATAGATATTAAAATTGTAATACATAACATTGTATTTTTTTATTTTCTTCCTCATAAAATCCTATATAACTATTATAATGAAAATATATACGTTCCATGCATGCACTTTATATTGATGACTTTATGCGGTACTAGGGCGCCATAACTTCCATTACTGGACTCTTGATAAGCAAGTACAATCATGTTGCCCTACAAAATAATAAAACACGATCCTTTGTCAACTGCAGGAGTAACGTGCAATTTTCCAACATTTCTACTATCGTGTTCAAAAAGATATGCCCCTGAGAATAGCATACATAAAATTAAGTCCCATAAGGAGATGGGCACACCTTTTTGGTTCTGACAGTAGATAGGTAGAGTGAGAATTTTTTTCAGTTAAAAAAGTGTAATAAGTATTAAAAAAAAAAAAAAAAAAGGATGCGGTGCAGAATTATTTAAGCTATCAATGTACAAAATAATGTACTGTACAATGTATAAATAAAATGCAGTTTTTGTTTCAATCTTTTTCCTATGGAAATTATTGATTATGTAATAAACACTTTAAAGTATTTATTTATGCATTAATAAATACGATATTATGAAGAATAGATCCATTTTCAAGTCTTAAAATTATTATACCATGTGCAGCACATTCTAAAACTCTGATGGCTTTTAAAGATTGAATTACTACAGCTATAATCTAGGATCTAGGTCTTTATAGTATTCACTGTCTTAGGTATATTGCCATTTGATAAGAGTTCCTGTTATTATAAAATGCATCAAAAAATGCAAATAAATCAATTTTATTGTCATTATATTAATTTATTAAAAAAATACAGTACGTGCGTAGTAATTAACATTTTCTTGCACTCATTAAGTTCCTTTTAATATTGAACGAGCGGTATATTTTTATTATGGAATTTGATTTGAATCTGTCAACATTTCCATATACATAAAAAACCTATCCCATGCATGGATTATTTTTATTTATCCATACCTTAAAATGTTGACTGACTTGCAATTAAAGAAAAATGTAAAAGAAAAATAGCTTTAATTATTAAAGCAATTTATTCCAATTTTTGGGGTATTTGCTTTTCTACTCTTTTAAATACATTTTTTGATTTTTTGTAATGTTTTTAAAGAAGAAAATATTCAATGAGATGTTATTCATTAATAATTTATAAAACCATCAAGATTTTTGTACTTGAATTCATTCTTACTGGTGGTTGTTAAAAACTGCTTATATAAAAAAATATAAGCGGGATGAGTGAGAAGGGGATGAATGGAGCAGGAGGGGGTTAAAAGGAGGTGAGGGATGGGGGGGGTAAGAATAGAGAACAGAAAAATACATCTCGTTGGCAGCACCCTCTTTATACTCTTTGTTTGCTGCTAGCAGTGCAAGCAAACAGCTGCAATTCGACTGGTCTTGTTAGTGTTTAAGTATTGTTACAAATATATCAGAAAACGCAAGATGTTACACTCTTACGTAAGCTCTGACAGATCGAAGAAAAGTAAGATAGAATCTACGTGCTATTTCCTGTGCAAGGCTTGTTGATGATAGCTACAGTGTAATATAGGTGAAACAGCAGTATAGCAGCAATGTGCCTACTGCGATTGCGTGAAGAAGCTGCTGTCCTAGCGAGGGGTTCGCAAAATCTCGCTTAATTTTCTTCTCTCACTGCGATTTAGGCATTTGTAAGCAATGTTCACGTACTGTAAAGTAGTTCTTGATTAAAGATCAGTTTAAAATACGATATATAAGTGAATATCGTGTTATAATACGATGTAAATCATTTCATAGCAGTTTTCATGTGAAGACAGGTAGAGAGAAAGACAAAAAAAGAGTTTTTGTGACAGTGAGAGAGAGAGAGAGTCAACAAAGAAAAACACAGAAAAGTGTTTCTTCCAAGAGTCATTATTTTTTCATACTATGCATTGTTTACTCTCAAGTTCACAAGTGCAGTATAACTCAAGACGACACTTGTTTGTTTATTTTTGCACTTACTTGGGTAAGTACAATTCATTTTTATATCATAATTATAAAATATTTATATATTTTTGTTTTCAAAAATATATTATATACATAATTCTGAGTATATTATAGACACTAAATAAAATTTGAAAAATTCTTGTTTAAATTGCAATTTTTACTAAAAGAAGAGGCTAAAAAACAATATTTTGACGTGGCTGAATTCCAATTTGCTGTAATACTTGCTAAAAGGGTGCAGAGAGGGGTGCGGGGGCGTCACCCCTGCTGCCGTGTGTCTAGACTCAATGCTCGCTTTGCCCTTGATAGAGAGCATGACGTGCAAATTTCCATTACCTTATTATTTCACAGATTTTAATGTTCACATTGATCTTGCTTTAGGATTTTATGACGGGAGTCACATCCTCTCTTGTCAAATGGAAATATAACAAACTAAGCCGAGGTACTTTAAAAAAATGCCACTAAATTTAAACCATTATAATTACATCATTTCGATTATAATACTTTGTTCAAATTGATTTATATTTATAGAGTAATATTATTTTATAATATATTTTTGGTACACCATGCAGAATGATAATTACATTTAATACATTTTATTTACTCCTGCATGAGAAGCATCTAGAAGAGTCTTTGCAATTTTAATATTACCAATGATGCTATTTATTTAAGTGTATATTCCTCATGCAGAGAGGTGTAAATATATATTATGCTTATTAATTATTCTCCAAAGTTTTATCTTTCTATAAAATTATTGAAAAATTGTAGTGAAGAAACACATTTAACATCGAAATTAGTTAAATATTTGAAACTAGACTACAGAAACTAGCAATAAAATAGTCAGTTATCCAATTTATTTTTTTTTAAATTTTTAATCAAACCCTGTTGGGTACTTTTATTTACTAATTACATACTACTTTGAAACCCCGAACCTTCCGAAACCCTAACTTGAGCGTTTCGCGGGCTCTTCCGGAACGGGGGCGGCCACGGCCTTGCAAATCCATCCCGGCATTTGCCTGCGGCTGAGGGAAACGTGGAAACCTCAGCCAGGATGGACGCTACAGCTTTTGTCAATGAACCGGAAGTGCAATGGTCCAAAGCCAGGGGAACCACATAGTGGAAAAGCGCAACGATTTACCCCTGGGTGGGAAACGTGGTTTTTGTTGAAAATGGTCACCCATCCAACTACTAACCACGCGCGGCGTTGCTTGACTTCGGTGATCTGACGAGACCAGGTCAAGCGCACTGCGCCACACCTCCCAATTTATTTTACACAATAAACTAAAATCTATAATAATCTAGTAAGAAAATGTCTCAATTTTCCTGTAAATCTAATAATAACATAATAAATTAATATAAGAGCTATAAATAATATAAAGTGACGTAACATTTTATAGGGGATTTTCTTAAAGAACTTTTAGCATAAATTTTAGCTTAAAAATTTTTAGTACTATAATAAGAATCACACTTTATGACAAATTTTGATACTAAAAATTTCTTGACTATAATCTATGCAATCTATGCTATACGTTCTTTGTAAACCATATTTTGAAATATATATATATATATATATATATATATATATATATATATATATACACACACATTTAATGTCCCGTTAACATGTTTTTGCACGGTTGCAAAAACACTACTACCAAAATTCATTAAATGCAACTGTTATTATTTATAATAACAATAATTTATTTTTAAAAAATTCTCGACAAAGCTTCAACTGAGATATAGAGACAATGAATGACTTTTTCTATCAGGATCAATACTCCATCCAACTTAAAAAACAGTATCTTTTTTTAATTTGTTTATTCGTCAAAAAGAGGCAAATATATTATTACATAAAATTGTACAGTTTATACCTCAAGAGCTTAGAAAACTCGTAAACGGGGAACTTGAGTTCAAATTTGGTAAATACACGACAAAGTAGCAAATCACATTTAAATATCATTAGAATGTAATGCAGCCGTTTCTATTTGCCCCATATTATAGGCTCTTATGTTTTCTCTTTATTGTATTTTCAGCCTATGAAAAATTTAATATATAATAAAATAATAAACAAATTGTGACACTGCTTAAAAAATTATACATTTCAATAAGAATAATATATACAACAGATAATTAGTAAAACTAGATCAACTATCAACTTATTGCTTATTTAGAATGACATATAATTATGATTAAAATAACAAGAGCTCTATTATATTATATACATATACAACTTAAGATATAAAAAAAAAAAACAGTGAAAATATTTTATTATAATTAATATTTTTTTTTAATTATACCAAAACAAAATACCCAGCAATCCCAGCATGAATAAAGTAACAAAATAAATATTTCTATATTTTAAATTTAGCTGTAAAATTTAGTTCTGAGACACTAAATAATTTATTGTAAGTTGCTTGGTCATGTATTAATCCCAGTAGATAAATAGTCTATAATTATAACATTATTGAGGAAAAATTTATTATTATACCTTGATATCTGCATGATAATTCGAAAAAGAGTTCCAATTTCCAACTGATATATTATATTTCTTATCTGATGGACTAGCTGATGGTATCAGTTACATTATGTATAAACTTTCCAGTCGTCAAAGAAAAAGTCAATTAATTTGTTATCTTAAAACTTAATTTTATAGTTTCTATCTACAGTAAATTTTAAAGATAATAATATGGATCGTATTTCCCTTGGCATAGCTAAAATAGTAAAATTTTAAAAAAAAAAAGTGATGAGAAGTAAAAACCCAATTTCTTAATTTACAGGTAAATAATTATTATAAAATTGTGTATTTTTAATACTTGAAGTATTGTATTTTCCTCGCCTCGTTTTATGAATGCCAACTGCGTGGGAGAATACTGCAGACAACAGGTTTTATTCATTGCATCGCTGCCAATATGTTTCAATAAATGAATAACAAATTCATTCAAATGTAACGATATTTTTATGTATGATTCTGCCTGTTTTGTGTAAAAACAAGATCACTACATTACATGTAAAGTACAAAAAATAAATAAAAAAATGAAATAAAAAAATACAGCATAAAAATTTGATTTATTATTATTATAAACGTTGTTAATATTTTCCATTTAAATATTAAAAACATGCGTGAACATTTTAGTATTCGTGTTGTGGACATGTTATACATGTTGTGGACATGTATTACACAGTTTAAGAAACTTCCGTCGCACCCAAATATTTTTACCTACAGCATTGGAAGGACGGCTATAAATTAATCAGTTATATAGTGCCTGTGCTTCTATAGCCATTCATGCCAAATATTTATTTTGACGCAAAAGAGCAAACTTTGACATTTTATGGAAGGTGATTGCATCTTAAAAGCACTTTTTTTAATATACTCACAGGTGCTATACGTTAAATTCAATTTTTCTCACAAAAAAAACAACGTACGCGACGACGTATTATGGTGTAAAAAATAACATTTTAAATACTCTTGATGATTATAGCACGTGTTATATGTTAATAGTTATTTTATTGACTATCATGTTTTTAATCCCATCCAATATAATTGTTAAATTTTATGCATATTATATAATATAATTTAAAAAAAAAACATGTATCTTCACCTAAAAAATGAGGTATTTATTTATATGTTCAAAATCTAAATTGTAAATATAATGTAAGGCATTAAAAATAAGCTCTAGTTTTGTATTTTGTATTTTTTTTAAAGGTAGAGATAACACGGATCAGCTGGCCCAATGCTAAAAAAATCCCATTCATAAAAATTATGAAAAAAAAATTAAAATGTTCTCCTTTACATCCCCTATCAGTAGGTAAAATATGATAAAATATCAGGTATACAAAAACGAGCTAGTTTTCGAGTTGTAAGTTGAGGAAAACGCAAATTGCATACCTATCAGGAAAACGTAGCTTTATGAGAATGAAGCCTCCAGAAGGTTTCCTCTTTGCGGATGTGCGTCACGTCAGGGAGTCGATATAATTGTGCGTGCTTGCAGTGTTGACGCCGCTGGTGCTACATGGCGCCTTGGGCCAGGGCGCCGGTATGGGAGGCGCCTCCAAGGTGGCTACCAGCTACAAGTCTTACCACTACGTATCAAGCCACAGCGGATACCGTAAGTTGCACCTAGTAACACCATTAACCTGACTAATTAATTAGTTAATTATAAGTTTATTATAAGTCCCATGTTGTTTACTGTGAAATTATAATATTATATATGAAATTATTACATGAAAGAGCTATGAACTTATATTTAATAATTAATTAATAATATTTTATTAAGTAGCGCAACCTATAGTAAAGTGATGGAACATGTGGAAGTACTTTTCCGTAATCTTTAGTTATGTGAGAACTTTATATGTACTGTATTTAATATTTATGAATTTATATTCGTATATTTAAAATATTATACAGAAAAAAAATGTAGCCTCAAAAATCAGATAATATTATATATGTATAATTAATGTCCATGTATTATGTATTTTTTGGTGCAAGATGCATATAGTATTTATAAATTAAGTAATTAAAATCATCATGATGAAAGATATTATATATATTATATAATATTATATATTATTTCTTATTTTTTATTTGTATTAAATATTAATTACATCTCTTGCTCTTAAATAACCAAGTTCATTTACATTACAACAACGACGGTAAAGTTTTGTGAATTTATCTGACAAGACCTTTTATACTTAAATTTCACTCACTACTGAACATTTTAATTATATTTTATAAATCGATTTAATAATAATTGGATTAATGATATCTTCATAAAAGTAATTAAATAACCAACACAAAAAAGGAACAAAATGACGATGACTTTTTAAAACGAAGACCAGGGAGTTCCAAACTTCAAATTTATATATAAAATCAATTTATTTAATTAATACAGTTAAGCTATGCATATTATGAATAATGATGTTACAATGTCAGATGTACGCATTATAGGCACAATTATTATAAATTAGATCGTCAATAACGAACTATCATATTTTTTAAAAATAGCCGGCGGCCTTCTTCATTTAGTATATTATATAATGAATATAACTCAGGCAAACTTTTACATTCTTATTTGTTAATAGAAAAATTATATAAATATATCTTTAAAAAAATGAAGAATCTCTGCTTAAAATTGTATAATAAAAAAGTGTAATGGTAAAAAATGGAGTCGTTTCTCGTATTTCGTCGGGTGCTTTAAACATAATATTTATATATACAATATGACGATATGAAAGTTCATATAATCAGCTTGCAGCAATTTAATTGCTAAAATTTTTGACTAATTTATTAATAAAGAAAGTTTATTGCATGCTGATCATCGAATATACAAGATCATACTATATATAATACGAAGCACTGGTTGGTATTCAGCGTTTTCTTTGGCGATCGACTCCTGCTGGGCTGCAACCAGCATTTCCTTGGCATGACAAAATCCTCCATTATATAAGTTGCAGAACTGCATTATGCTCTCACTTGCGATAAAGATTATATTTACTAATAATCAAGCTTTCTTGAACATAAAAAAAAGGAAAGTGTTAACATTATTAAGATGCTCTTTTTTAAAGTTAATGGGAAGCATCCAGAAATTTAAGCGCTATAATTACTATACATCCATCATGATTCTAAGCTATATATATGAACTCCTCTATACCTGATGAGAGTGCTGAGTAGAATTTATAGGAAAAAAGTCTCTGGCTACTTACGTCGTTCTCTCTCATTATTGCGAAAAGCAGCACACAATGAAGAAATTGACTGCTGACGTCATTCTTTACAGTCATAAAAATTAATCCTGCCGTTAAAGAGAAAAGGATCGAAAGTCGTACTTGATTGAGTCTGCATGCAGCAAAAGCGTAGGTACGCAAGAGAAGTTAGAACAATGTAGTGAAAATAATTTTATGTTTTTACCTGTATGCCCTGCATGCGTCGTCATTCTTATAATACCTGCCATGTTAAATTTCATTGTCTTATCAATACGATGCTTTGGTGTGCTCACATTCAACAGTGGGTACAGAGTGTACAAGAACTCCCTCTCCATGTTGTCCAAATATAAGGGGGAAAAAATAGACCCAACCCCTTTGCCATCTGATACTTAATTTTAATTATATATAGTTAAATGATCTCCAAAATTATTTTTAAGCTTATTTATGACTGAATCTGCATCTATAACCAAGGAAGGGGGTCAATCTCGTCTCCATATACTTATACATATAATATTATAATTATATGTTATAGATAAGGAGGTGATTTTTAGGTCTATAATGCATGCGCTTGAGGAACTCGCATGCAGCATATCTAGCGCGCAGCTCCTCAATCCATCCATGGAAGATTGGTGGAAGAGGGTGGAGGAGAAGATTTTATAAAAATCGTTACATATAATTATCTATCAATGACTGAATTACATTAATTATATAGATGTGACTCGCACTGTAAAAGAAGGCATACCTAATACAGTCAAACAAGCGAGAGTTTACGCCTAAAAATTTCCGGAAGTGATGTAAATTACGTACTTCGGATTTTATTTAGCTCGCTATTGGAAGCGGAAATCGGTAGAAAACGTGTGTCATTTCTGGAAAATTTCAGACGTGAACTCTAGCTTGTTTGACTGTAATAGAGACTTTATTGTGAGATATTTTTCGTGTTTGTGATGTATTCAGTTATTGATAGACAATATGTAACGATATTCCTCATTTAGCCAGTCGTGAGCATTCACGATGAAAACTAAATAAGATGCGATGGCCCATGTTGAAGGATCAGGCGCGGATCCAGGGGGGGGGGGGCTGGGGGAGCTGCAGCCCCCCTCCCCCCGAAATTTTGGATTTAACATGGGCAGTATAGGCATTTCCCCACTCCAAATTTTTTTTTTTGGATCCGCGCCTGAGAAGGACCACTTTCGTCAGCTACTAATTTATTTCCCATGTCCCTACAGACTCGGCTGGAGACCGCGGTCGCAGTGAGAGTGGTGACCTGTCGTGGTGGAAGATCCTACTGATCGTGCTGCTGGTACTTCTTGTGGCGGTGATCATCGTGGTGCTCTGCTCTGCTTGGAGCAGAATCTCGCGAGAAGAGAACGAACGGGAGGCCGCAGTCACCGCTTACCTTCGAAGTCAGCGTGAGCAGCCAGCTGTCTAACAATCATCTCAAACCCTCCTATTATATACTTACCGCTATATCTCATAAACATCGCACAGGTTTTCTTCCAATTTCAAATATTTTATACAGACGCGATAACGTTAAATTGTTGCATAATATAATATTTGTTATATAATGATTAAGATTTTTAATAAAAACCAAAATATATAGAAAATATATGATTTTAAATTTTGGACTGCAATATTTATAAGAGTAAAAAAATAATAAAAAAAAATTAATTGGTATTAGTTTAAAATTTGGATTTGAGAAATGGAACTTTATCGCGTTTCCAAAGTATAATCCAAATTATATAGTCGACACCTAACTATACCTCTTATACGATTACTCACAAATGAAGAAATGTTCTGCATAATTGCAATATAGTTTCCTTTATAAAATAGAAAATTATGAACTTATTTTGTACTAGCAATCAAATCATAAAGTTTACATTAGTTTTATATCCATCTTTTTCCATGTTAATAACATAATAACTTGTGTGGCATGTTCAATCGTTATGTATATAAACTATGAAATAACTCTACACTATAATTATATTAATTAAACGAAGCGGAAAAGACAATACATAACACCAAAATCCATTAAAATGTTTAATTAAACTAAAATTAAAGAAAAAACTGTTAAAAAGCTTAATAATTATACTTCCGTTTCGTAATTAAGAAAAAAAAATTAAAAAGAATGAAACTATTTTTGAACTTAATATACATTCAGGGTATGAACTTTTATGTTGCTTATTATAAATTTAATTTCATGCAATTTTGATGTAACGATGATGCAATTAAAGCAAAAGAAACCTTTGTCCTTGTAGAAGCTGTTCTCGCTTATATTTAATTAAATCTTGTTCGAACAGTTGTTAAATAATAATACAACTCATATATTGATATGAATCAATGATGAGATAAAAGCTGTTTTTTGTAACTTTGCACGACATTTAAATGGTGATGATATTTCGTGGAGGCGCGGATAAGAATGCAACGATTTTGAGAAGTTTAGAAGCGCCTCTTATAATACCCAGCGTGCCAAAACGTATTTTACAGATCCTAAATCAGCAGCATGCAGGTAATTAAGTTAGGATATGTTAATGAGTAGTTACCTAACCAAAAATTCACTGGTAATAGCGGAAATATACACAAGGTTTCTGCCTCCTTTTTTAAACTTTAATATTTTTATTAATTATCCATTCTAGTTTATATTTCCATGAGTTTATGACTATTATTATATCTATTATACATCTTATATATTTTCAACCTAGTTTTTGTGAAAAAGACGATGTTCATTTTGTCGTTTGAATTAAATATTAGCAGATTTCTTTGGAGGAGCGATCATCAAAAAATCAATTAAGGGTAAGATAACGCCACCAATGTTAAAAAAAATCCCTCACACAAAAATTCTGAAAAAAATTTAAAAATGTTCTCCTCTACACCCCCTATCAGTAGCTAAAATATCAGGTATACAAATACGATCTAGTTTTTGAGTTATGAATTTTTAAAGTTGACTAATTTAACATGGAGAAATGAAACTTCCATGTTAAAGTAGTCAACTTTAAAAATTCATAACTCAAAAACTAGATCGTGTTTGTATACCTGATATTTTAGCTACTGATAGGGGGTGTAGAGGAGAACATTTTTAAATTTTTTTCAGAATTTTTGTGTGAGGGACTTTTTTTTAACATTGGTGGCGTTATCTTACCCTTAAAGTGATACAAATACAACCCCTTGATCTCATGTCAAAATTTGAATTGATTCAATTTGTAAGTCCTCCCGTAGTAAATAAGTCCACGAGGTACGTAATTATCATTATTGATGATTATTATGTGGCATATATATGAGCTAGGAGGTCACACCTCTCCCCTCAAAACAAGGATATACCATATTACCATCACTATAGTATGCTCCGTACACTCGACCTTGACTATATATATATGTATATATATATATATATATATATATATATATATATATATATCAACTTCAATATGAAATGTCCCATACTTAAAAATCCGAGCGATTAGATCGAGAGCGCGTAATGTATTAAACTCCTGACAAGTACGCAACTTTTTAAGCACTTATGTAATGCGGGTTGTTGAAGAGATATGTAAGGGGCATTTATGGCGGGTAATTTTAACATTTAAAAACTTTCAAATTTTTAATTTTGAATAAATCACATTTAAGAATTGAACCCTGTACTGTATAATTTTACTGTTATAAGTTGTTATAATAAAAAGAGGCCAGAGACTGTGTGTATTTCCAGTAATACACATTCTCAATTAACCTACCAAACAGTATAATATATATAATTATTATATCCACATGTTCATTATATATATAAAGTGGGGGTCAATTAATGCCCTACCCTAGCTATTATCCTTAATATATTATAAAATAGTACTGTCAACTTTATGAAGAAGAACATTTAAAAAACAAATCTGCTTCAACATGCTAGATAGCATTTATTTTCATATTTTTAATCACATAGAATTTAGATAACTTTTTACATTAGTTTACAAAATATAATAACATATTATATTAAATTATAATATGAACATGATAAAATAATTGCAGATCTTCCTTTTACATTACATAGGTTGATAAACAAAGCATACATTAATTATAATAATTAACATATACTTCTATATATTATATAATATATGTAGGAACTAGATTAAATTAGACTATACATGTTAAATGTTTTTAAATGTTAAATAATCTTATAAATTTTTGTATACCTTTTTGCTGTGTTCACAAAATCTTCAGACTGTTTGGTTCCTGCAGTTTTATTATCTTTGCAGGGAAATTTTATAGAAAAGAATTACAGCAATCATGTGCTGTGGTGGGGTGTAAAGGTTTTATGGTATGGAATTTTTGGCACATTATAAGCAGTCTACCGTATTGAATTGGCTATAATAACTTAACTTTTTCTGTATTGAATATTTTCATTAAAACCCCTAAAATACTGCCAGAAATCATAACATGAATAAATAATATATAGTTTTTGAAACATTAATTTTTGAACATTATCTTTTATTTTTGCTTATTTAAATTTCATCGTATTTCAGGATATGATAAATTAGTAAAATTACAGTAATAGCTAATAGGTTTTAAAACACTATAAATCATAAATATTTCTTTGTGGAGCCAGCAGTCACTTACATAACAAATTATGTACAATATCACGAGTCGATAAATCTCTATCTCTCTTTGAGCTCAGTAAGTGTAAGATTGTTATTGTGAATTTTCATACTTTGCTTTCTAATTAACACAATTTACATTATATCAGTAAAAAAAGGCTCAATATTATCGACTAAAATGAAATATTATGAAAATAATAAGCTTAATTGTAAATTCATAGTTATTGTTTTAGGCAGTGATATTAATTTAACCATCAGAGCAATTTTCTTTTAATCCACTTTGTACCTGGTCTTTACTTCTTGATCTAGTTCTTTGTGCTGTTATAATAATAAATAAGGCCTTTAATAATGAAAAAACAATGGGCCTATATTTATATTTTATTTTTTAAACTGTGAATTAATGTAGAGAAAAACAAATATATTGATGGATATTATGTAATAAAATAAGCATATTAAAATTAACAAATTTTATTTTATTCTCCTAACCATACATACTTCAACGCACAATACATAACAAAAAAAAAAAATGTGTTTATACAAATGAAACATGCATTACAATGACACTTTTATTTACTAAACCTAGCTGCAATTTAAAAATCGGAAAAAAAATATATACTATAAAAATTACTTCTGTATGATATTTGCAATGACAAAATAAAAATGTAATATAATGAGCACAGATAAATTGCAGTACAATAGTCTCTCTTTCATTTATCTACACATTAAAAACAAAAATCCTATCCTGAAAAATCAAAGTTATCAAGCTAATTTACTTATAGATATGAAAAGTAATGATACAAAAACATCCTTTTAGAGTTTTTAAACAGGCCGCATTGGAAATAGATTAACTATGAAACTTAGTACAGCATATATAATTACAAGACCATCAGTTTCAAAACTGTACAAAGTTGCCCATAAGAACAGATACACCTGTAAAATAGTCAATCTTGTTTTAAACCTAATGGTCTCATATATTTTGTTACAGTTAACCATATTCATGTTGCATGAATAATAAGGATAACATTAATATTGTATTCACATACCAATATAAAAATCAACAAAATGCCTATCTACAGAGTATAGGAGGGGTGATATTCAAGAAGAATTAAGAAGCGTTTTAGGGAGAGATATTTTAAGAAGCATTTTTTTACCTGTTACCTGGTATAAAAAACGCTTCTTAAAATATCTCTCCCTAAAATGCTCCTTAACTCTTCGTGAATACCACCCCTAGTTTATTAATAATCAGCACTGCTAGACAAAAGGTCTAGCCTGGCCACTCGAAAGAAAGATAATCCAGTGTAAGATAGGTAAAATAATAATTGTCAACTCTTGTCCATAAAAGATATTTTCTGATTTCTTCTCAATACACACCTTTCTCTCATTAGGTCAGGTTTAGCTCAAGGACAGAAGCTGTGGAGGACCCTGAAGGCTCTAGGGCCACACTTCTTACTGAGGGCTCCAGACAGGTTGCTGCGGCACTGAGCATATGCAGCGCCCCCTGCAGCTCCAGCAACTTCTGTGTGAGCCGTTCCTCCTCTGTCAGTTGCCTCAGCAGACCCTCGCACAGTCGCTCAACCTCAGGCATTCTGGCCAGGTCTTCGCCATATACCTCTGTAACAGGATGGGCAAATTAGGGTATAAGATTAAAACTTTCCTCTCTGAGATTACTTGCAACCAAAAATAGAGTAAGTTGCATAATAAGTAGCAGGGTCTACTACATCGTGCTAACTATCTTTGTTATTTTGATAACAATAGATATAAAAATAAGTAGTACATTACTGTAGTTAATTTTACTCCTCCAAATTATTAAAAAAAGAAAAGTTTGACTCACCCAGGAAGGTGTTGGTGACATCGATGAGGGTTGGGGTGAACTCAAACTCTCCGATGAACTTGCTGATGAACTTGAGGATGGTCACCAGTGACTCCTCCTCTCTACCAGCCAGCGCACTATGGACGCCTTTTCTCCTGCACACCACCCAGAGTAAAGTTAGTCACCTTAGTTAGACATAAACAGTATGGAGCAATTTACAGAAGGCAAATATGTCACTGACTTTTACTGTTAAAATAATTTAAATCAATGCTTTAATATTTGTAAGAGAGAACTGGCATCTGCAACAGGGGATTTGGGGAACTATAATGACCAGGATATGTTGTCTTGACTTTATTATATTTGGTACATTGGTTCTGTAACTGTTGCTGAATAAATAATAATTTGGATTTGATTTGAATTTGTGACCCAGAAAAGCAAAGCATTTGTTGTTTAAATTAAAATGGCAAAGATAGTCAATACATAGCATTATCAATATTCTGTTGTCAAAGTGGTGAAATTACAAAGCTTTTCATTGATTATATCAGACCAGTGTTATTAATATATTGTAATTTAACATAAATTGAAGGCCAATAATTATATTTTATAAGATTGGTAAGTTGTATTTGAGCTTTGCTGCTGGAAGAATATGGCCAATAAACATTCCCACTCCTGTTTTACTGAACACAGTTCAAGGCGGCTCACAAGAAAAATTAAATATGAATAGTTTGCTATATAGGGTGGTAATGAGTGCAAACGACTATACTCTCATTGAAGGATGCCTACATACCTTATAAGCTCCTGGAAGACAGCAACAAGGGTCTCTGGCTTTCTCTTCATGTTGTAAGGGGTGAGGGCTACGTCGAGGGCACGGGCGTAGCGGAAGGCTCTCAGGAAGTGATCAGGCTTGCTGAGACCCTGGTCTGTCTCCTCCCCCACCACTAGGTCAGCCTCTAATGGTGTCATGTCCACCGGGTCAGCAGGCAGAGGCTTACCCCAAGGACGGCTACGTCGAGAAACTTTGGGTCGAGGCTTCTCTGGCTCAAGGCGACGAGAGACAGAGACCAGTCCGTCAACCATGCCAACGGCAAGCACCTCGTCTCCGACCTGTAAGAACAAGGGATTTTCTTTTAAAGAACATCAATGAAATTTTTAACAATTCATGTACTAATGAATTAGGTACATAACAATGTATACTCAAGTAAATAAATGTAACTTTGTCAGTTACAGTACTTCACATGGGAAATGTTTTGTTTGATTTACACTTGAGTGGATCTTAAATGGTAAGACACACAATTCATGTTATGGGGAATCCTGAGTTTTGATTGTTCATCTTATCTTGTGACCAGGGATCGGATGCGGATGCGGATGCAGATGCAAGATGCACACGGATGCACAAAAATGGGCTTGCATCCGCATCTGTGCATCCCAGATGCACAGGGAAAAATGAATGCATCCGGATGTGCATCCTAGATGCACGGGGAAAAATGAATGCATCCGGATGCATGAAAAATAAATTTGCATCCACGGATGCACGAAAAATAAATTTGCATCCATTTAACACTTTTTTTTTCTTTTTTTTTATCAGGTTTTTTGCTAATGGCCTCTAAATAAATCTTTAAGGTATAACCTGAGAATTTGTCTGTCAAGGTCAAGAGGCGTGGCTATAGTGGCAACACTGTTTGCATTGGAATGAGCTTAAATTTTTAGGAGGGGGTGGTGACAACAGTCCTTGAGAACGTTTCCACATTTCTCATCACATATAGGAAACGATCATCGCCACGGTTCAAAATATATGAAAACAATTCAGAAAAATAGTCTAAAAAATTAGGCTTTAGTAAAAAAAAAAAGTAAAAGAATCTGTTGTATAGTTTTTTTGCAATGCTAATTAACAAATTTAACATTGGAAGGATACAAAATTCTCATTTAAATAAATTAATTATAATTAAACCAACGGTTAAAAAATTCCGAAAAAATTCCGAGCTAATTTGACGATTGTTGTGAGTCCACCAAATTAATTTGAAGAAAATCTGTTGTAGCGAATTTTTCGTCCAAATTTCTCAGGTTAAGCCTTAAGACGAGGCATTTTTTTAAAATGTATTTGCCACTTGTCGTTTAAAATTGCAAGAAACAAAGTCTATTATAAAAACCAAAGATCGGATGCGGATGCAGATGCAGATGCAAGATGCACACGGATGCGCAAAAATGGACTTGCATCCGCATCCGTGCATCCCAGATGCATGGGAAAAAATTAATGCATCCGGATGCGCATCCCAGATGCATGAAAAATAAATTTGCATCCGGATGCGCATCCATGGATGCACGAAAAATTAATTTGCATCCGGATGCGCATCTCGGATGCACGAAAAAAATGCGTGCATCCGGTCCCTGCTTGTGACAAATGGCGGCCAATCAAAAGACATACATGTATATTATTGTACTCATCTCTGTTTTACCACTTCATGCAAATTACATTTCATACAGCATTTTTTTTTTTTTTAAATACAGTACTGTTATAAATACAACTTATTCGGTTTGAGTTTTACTGTCAGTCAACACAATAATATTATTGCAGATCTACAACAATAAAAATTTAAAATAATGTACAGTACTAGAAAAATAATATCAATAACATTAGTTTTAACTTGTTTGTATATATTATATAATTAAAGTATTATCTGCTAACATCTGCTGTTTATAAAAATAAAAACATAAAAACAATGAGATTGATTTTCAAGCAGCATAAGCCAACTCACGCTAACTGCAAGGCTGAGAACTGGTGAGGGGAACTCGAGGGCGTGCAGAGGCTGCATGGTGGTCATGTCAATGATGCGCACTCTTCGGTCTAGTCCTCCCGAGAGCAGACGAGTTCCCCCGCTTGCGATGGCCAGGCACGTGACAGTCTTGTGGTGGGGCGAGAGACGAGCAAGCAGACGACCGCCAGCCAGAGCATCCCACACACAAACCTCAGAGCCACCTGGAGATAATCAATTGAGTTAAACACATGAAGAGAACATCATTTTTATAGTCTCGTAGATTACACCCGATTATCACTATTTTTCGAATCAGCTATTTGAAAATTGTGACATATATATGCTATGCCAAAGGAAATCCGTGGTTCTGATCGCATGTTATATGACCTTGATGCAGTAAAATCAGAACACTGAATTCCTTTTAGCACAAGCTTTTGTCTATAACAGCTGGCTTGAGGAAAAATTAAAATCAAACTTAAGCTAAGACCTGCAAGATTGAAGTTTCGTTACTAAAGCTAGTACATGATAAAAATTCCCTAATACAGTACATAATTGTTTGTGTACAATTTTTCCTTTCAAAGAAAAGTTTGTCTTGTAAGCAAGACAAACACACACATACAAACACACACACAGATGCTTACAATTTATAAGATTTTGATTTTATAATTTCCTTAAAAGGGAAGTTGGATTAATTCTTGCAAGAGAAAAAAAAATATCATGCAATCCCTGACTGTAAAAAAGAAATTAAAGAATGTGGAATGTTGTTTATTTGTTCACCTGATGAAATGAAGAGTCCTCCGGTGGGGGCGAAAAGAACGCTCTCGACAGGAGCTCCGTGGTCGACGCTCAGCACTGGTGTGTTGGTGCGAATGTCCAGCAGCGTCACACGCTTGTCGTAGCTCCCCGCAAGCACCAAGTCTGTGGAGACCGGGGAGACCGCACCAGCTCGCACGTAGTCCTGGACACAGTATTTTGATTATGGTCACTAGTAATTCTCTAACATTCACGACACTATTATTTCAATACAGTAGCTGAACATACAGCATCAATAAATATAAATGATAGCTAATGATTAGCACTATCCCCTCTCATGCTCCAACTGACAAAAAGATCTCACCGTGAAGTCCTCGTAGCGAGTAATGGAGGTTTCGCTTGGCATGTCCCATAATGCAACAGTCTTGTCGTCAGAGCAACTCAGAAGGTGGGTGCCGTCCGTGGTGAAAAAGCAGCGGTGAACAGCTCTGGAACGAGGGGAAAATATTTTCAAATTTGGGAGTAGACACACATATTAGTTCTATTCAGTAGTCTAGAAAATTTGAGAGAGTTTTGCAATATGGCAAATCTTTACCACAGAGGATCCTAAAATTGAAGTCAATAGTTCAATCTCTTTTCTCTCCTTGTCTACCTCCGGTATAAGTCACTGCACTGGTCACTTTCTCTACTTCCAATCTTGCCCCCTGTTTGGTCCACCTACTTGCATGCTTATGCAGGAGAACCATCAAGTGGGCGGGTGTTGAAAGTCAAGAAGGTGACCAATGCAATGACTTATACCAGAGCTAGACAAAGAGAGTAACATAGATTGAACCTTGAACTGTTGACTAAAGGACCCTTTGTTGTAAAGAATTTAGATAAATAGACTGTACGCATTCATTAACAAGTTAGCATCCATAGCCTTTGTGTAAGCTATTGATGTTAAACTTTTTTCTTTTCTTTTTTAATTTTTGTTAAAATAAATGTACATATTATATTAATTAAAAATGTTGCTTACGCTGTATGTCCACTGAAAACCCTCAGTAAATTCTTTGAGGCAACATCAAAAAGCTTAATTTGAGCTTCGTCCCCACCGGCACATAAAAGTTTGCCATCCTGACGAAATTTGCCTCCATATGCAGTCTCACGAAACCTATTCAAATTTTTGTAGATTGCCTTTGTAACAGGATTGTAAATCTGCACCTGTAAAGAAAATGGAAAGAAGATGGTTTTAAAATTTAAAAACAAACAAACAGTATACATACAAGGTACAGTAATATAGTACACTGCTGGGGGAAGAAAAGGCCAAGACTCTAATAGTACCAGTCCAATGAGTTTTAAACATAGAAGCAATTTCTTTCATCACCACGTTATGTTCTAAAAACATTATAACTATAATTTATTTCATGTCTAATGATGAATTTTTTGCTTAAAAAATTGCTTCTATGTTTAAAACTCATTTGACCAGTACTAGTGCCTTGACTTTTTCTCCCTTTAGCAGTGTATTTTATTCAAGGAGATAAATTATTAAATTATTTTAATTATTAAAAGAGGCAATGTAAAATACTAAAATAAGGTACACAACTGTATTGAATAATCAATAATCTCAACAGGCTATTATAGGCTTAACTACATAATTCATTATATGAATTTATTAATTAAGTTCTATAAAATGACTACAGTACAGTATATAATTTATAGTCTATTATATACTAAACTGTATCGGATCATACTGTGCTACACTAACCGTCACATTCAATTTTGTTTGTAACGCTCTCACAATCAGTCATTGGTAGCCAGTTTTAAAACAAAGGACATCACTGGCCGAGCTGAGCCTAATGACTCCCGAGCGATTCAGACCATAATCAAGTTAAATGTGGCGACTAGTGTATGCATAGCTTTAACCGGTATGCATACTAAAGGAGCTGTAAAGGTGCTTTCACATATTCGAAAATCGCTACGGAAACACGCCGTAGCTACTCCGTAGCAAATGTGTTGATTTTGCTGTGGTGCACCGTAGCTGCACCTCGCGATCTTCTGCGGTAGCTGCGGCACGTTCTACGGAACTCTGTAGCAAAATCAAGATGAGTTTGATTTTGCTACGGCATTCACATGATTTTCCGCCGTAGCTGCCGCAGACGATCGAGAATATGTGAAAGGCTTTCGGCATTGCCACGGAACTCCGTAGCGATTTTCGAATATGTGAAAGCACCTTAACATATTCTAAAATTGCTACGGATAACGCAGCAAAGACGCTGACGTGGCACACCTTCGAACTTAGTGATTTCTTACTGAACATTCTACGGTTCTCTGAAGAAAAATCAACGGCAGCATTCACATTATTTTCCGCCGCACCAGCTACAGACAAACAAATGTATGCATGCATGCTTGCGGCGTTTCCAGTATTTTCATGGTCTTCGTAAAGGTGCTTTCACATACTGTATTCGAAAATCGCTACGGAAACACGCCGTAGCTACACCGTAGCAAATGTTTTGATTACGCCATAGAGATCGCGATCTGCTGCTGCGGCGTTCTACGGCACGCCGTAACAAAATCAAACCCATCTTGATTTTGCTACGGCATTCACATTATTTTCCGACGCAGCTGCCGCAGACGAACGAGAATATGTGAAAGGCTTACGGCATTGCTACGGAACTCCGTAGCGCTTTTCGAATATGTGAAAGCACCTTAACAATTTTAATTTTATGGTTTGTGAAAGCACAGTTGCATGCATATAAAAGTTGTGACTTTTGTGATGCACTTACCCGCACAGAACATGTTACTGCAAAGTGATGAGGTTCTAAAGGACTGAAGTCTATGTAGTCGATAGGACCAAATTCTTTCAATAGTGCTGGTGCCTGTAAACAAATAGATAATTCATGAACATTTTATTTCATACTGAACATACATAACATGTAAACAAGGACACGTGGATTTGAACAATTTTCCACTGGAGCATTTTATTTCTTTTGCAAACCTTTCAGGACAATAAAAACAAAAAAAATATTAAGAATAAACGTTACTGATTGCTTACCTCTAGTTTCTTCCAGTAGGCAGCTTCAGGTGTAACTTCAGGTTCTAATTTTGTGAACACTTTTGCATTTGTACCCTTGAAAGCCGCCATGCTGCTATAATTTTAAATGTGGCGCTTTTTCATTTCGTTTCGAAAAATGCGAAAAATGCGAAAAATGCGAAAAATGTCATGATTCCGCAAATTATTTTAAAAATAAAATTTGCAAGACATCGATCGAGGCATATTTTTTAGCTTTTTTAGTTTTCCTACTTCTTTCTTCCTTTCTTTCTTTCCTTTTTTTTTTTTTTTTTTTTTTTTTCTACAACGAGGTTAAATACAAAATGTACATGAATGCTTGATTTATTTATTAATTTTTTTTTTTTTTTTTAATATGAAGGTTTTATGAATAAAGTTTATGGTTATATATATGAGTTATGAAGTGATTGAAAGATGAAGATTTATTTAAGTATAATAGAGATAATACGGATCAGCTGGCCCAATGCTAAAAAAATCCCATTCATAAAAATTATGAACAAAATTTAAAATGTTCCTCCTCTACATCCCCTATAATATAAGTATTATAGGTAAAAAATCAGGTATATACAAAAACAAGCTACTTTTCGAGTTATTAATTTTTAAAGTTAACCAATTTAACATGGAAGTTCCATTTCTCTATGCTAATTAAATTAGCTAGTCATCAACTTTAAAAATTAATAACTCGAAAACTAGCTCGTTTTTGTATCCTTCGATATTTTACCTGACTGATATATAGGGGATATAGAGGAGAACATTTTAAATTTTTTTCATAATTTTTATGAATGGGATTTTTTTAGCATTGGGCAGCTGATCCGTATTATCTCTACCTTAAATATGCGTGCATGATATCTCATAATAATTTTAAAATTATTAATTTATTTTATATCACGATATTTTATTATAATATTTATTTTATTTTCTTAAATTATTATTCGATCAGGGGCTATATAGCCTATACCTTAATGTTATGGGATATAAATTTAATGCATGTTGGGTCCTCGGATCTCGGATCGTCGCGCTCCTCAATTTACTTTTCTTGCCGCACGCACGTGTTTTTCAATATTTTTTTTTTTTTTTTTTTTTTTTTTTTACAAGGATACACCCCTAAGAGCTTACAGCTCGCGGCGGGGTACTGGGTAGGGATAAGGTAGGGAACGGATAGTGGCCACGGCCTGCATGCTTACGCGTCCCAGCATTCGCTGAGGTGAGACTGAGGGAACCGTGGAAAACCTCAGTCAGGACGGACACCTCTACTTTTTCTCAATGGACCAAAGCGATGTCCAAAGCCTGGGGAACCACACACAAGTACATCACTGCACTGGGTGGAAAGCGAGACGAATTTACCCCAGGGAGGGAGCAGCGTATTTTTTACTTGAAACGGTCACCCATCCAAGTACTAACCACGCTCGACGTAGCCTGACTTCGGTGATCTAACGAGAACCGGTCAATGCACTGCGCCACGCTCGACCTCAGCATTATTATTATATTATATTATTTGCAAGCACATGACTATTTAAACATTATTTGATATGATATTTATATATAGCGATCTGATATACGATATAAATCTAAAAAAAGAATAAGCACATTCTAAAAATACGACAGCGTAAATGTAAATATATACCACAAAGATCGAGTCCTATTATAGCTCCTCCCTTAATAATTAACCCCTGCAAGGCCAGTATACACGCAAAGCAGAATCAATTATTCAAAATGTTTTATTTTTAACCACCATTTGAATTTATGAATATGCTGATAAGGTGTAGAAATAGACTTTGCGTCACAACAAGAATATTATTTAAAAATATATATTACCATGTTATTCAATATTAATTTAAATATATAAATAAAAACATTTTTGCGTGCGCTAGACGATATATCATGCCATGGTTGTAGAAATGCAGCAATCGAGGCGTGACTTGACTTGACGTACGCGTGCGTATATATAATACTTTGCATAACTTTGATTGTATATAGTTACATAATTATATTATATTTTAAGTATAATAATTACACCACGCAGTCGTAAATAATGCAAATATACACATTGTACAGTACATAATATGCCATGCATTCATAAAACTAAATTGGAAACTGCGCCGGCGGTTTGCAAGTATATTAACAAGTTTAACAATACAACGTAATAATAATATATAAATATATGCAGTTATAATATATATTTATTTTCTTTTTTGTAGAACTATATGTGAACTAATCGACTAATCGATATAGGAGATATAATAGGTCCTCGAATTTTTAAAATTTAAACATAATTTTGATGCCTATAATATATATAATATATATATATTTATATATATATATATATTATGCACTCCATAAATCTCAAATTTAACTAGGTTTAGTATAATTATATATAATAAAGGCTTAGAATTATATAGTTCATACTCGTGCAAATTAAGTCTCGTTTGTCAATGTTTTCTTAATTCATGATTATAATAATTTATAATATCATTTAATTATCATGTTCTATTATAATAGTTTTAATATTATAACATCACATATAATATATCATATCCATGCAGTATATTTTAATTGATATATATTTTCTTAAATCTGACAAGTGAGTGTATATATAACAGCTTAATTGACATTTTTTTTTTTTAAATATTATACAAAAAACTTAATGATCTATATTTAATATTGATATTTATTTTTATTTTTTATGCATCATGGCAGCGAAAAGATTATGGTATTCGATCCCTGATGCTACTGCATAATATATTAAAACTTTTACTAATATATTTTATGCAGGGGGGCGTCGTCGTACGTACAGCCTCATAATTCATAATATAATCATAATATTATATTGAAGGCTTTCAATTAAGTTTATATGCATACACCGAAAATGCAGAAGGCGCAGGTTTTTTGTTCTTTTAATTGTTTCCCAATTAAGAAAGAAACATAAATTATTAAGTTTAGGGAAATTGAACAACATGCAAATATTATAAATGTCTATCTAATTAGCAAACTAATTCAGAAAAGTTTTATTGCAATCGCATCATTTTTTTACAACTTTGTAGTTTCCATCGTATTATATATTCGTATTTTCCGTGTACTCACAACAAAGTCCACAAATTTAATAAAAAATTGTTTCTTGTAATTTATACTTGCTCTATTTATTATATATTTTCCCTGCAAGTGTGATTTTTTTTTTTTTTTTTTTTTTTTTTTTTTTTTTTCCTCCTCGTATTTTGTGGTAGTCCAGTTCTATCTTCGATCCGTGCTTATATATATATTTATACGCCGCGTTCTGCATCCTTCATGCAGTATATAGAAATATTGATTTAAACCTGTATTTATATTAAGTTACGGTGGAATTGATGGATGATCGCGTGCAACTTTTAGATTCTACTCATCTATTACGTTTTATTTAGTTTTCATTGAGTACAAAATAAATATATATTTCATTCATCAATAATTCTATAAACAAGTATTCTTTTTTTATACATACTATATTATATAATCATATAATATTATGGAAAACTCTACAGAATTCTCTCACCAATTTTATATCTCATATAGATAGAAAATACATAATGCTAAATATATATTTTACATAAAAAGGAAAACAAAAATTAAAATAAAACAAATATATTGATACATACATTTAAAGCTCAATTTAATTGTCACGTACGGTATATAGGTTATACGCAGGGGCACTATAGGTTGGTTGTCATGGCAACATGCTTGCATAGCGCCGGCGCCAGGGTGGGTGAGAAGCCCATCAGATGAGCTCGTCCGGCGCGCCCCTACACCCCCGCACCCTGCAAGCAAGCAGCAAGAGCAGCAGGCCTGCTTTATCACTGTTGCGTCGTGCAAGACGAGGAGGAAACATGGGGGTCCTGAGGCCCAGCCTTCTTGCACTCTGCGCCCTCACAATTTTGCGTAAGTATATCTTTTTAAAATGAGATAACGTTTCCTTGATGAATTTCTAACACGAAGTTCATGCAATAACTTTGTGTAGAAAGTAGAAACATTCTTATAGAAGAAAATACACATCTTATATATTATACAGTACATATATCGATTTAATGTTTTATTATTATAATAATAATTCATTCTAATTTTAGAATATTATAATATATTTTAATTTCAAATTTTCATTTGTAAGCATTATTATCCATAATAATTATATTGTGTTACTTAAATTTAAAAAATATATATATTATATATATATGCGTGTTATGTCAGGAATGTTTTAATATGGACTATTTATAGTTATAAATTATAATGAAATTACGATATGTAATTTTATGTAAATTAACTTATTTTATATTTTAATTTATGTATTGTTTTTATGATAAACAATATAATTATAATTTGATTAATTTATTTTTGTAATTGTTAGTGCGTAGTTTATGTATAATGGTGTTGCAAAATAATGTGAATCATATCAAGTATTTTATGTTAATAATTTTATTTTTAACTTACTTGTGGACTTATAATTGATTATATATTATTATACTTCCGTGTTTCATAATATTTATTGAATTATATAAGCATGCAGGGAAAAAAGTGCGATAACCAGTGCCCATGCTATATATATTAACATAACTGTACGACAGTGTACGTAGGACGTAAATATATAGGATATGCACAAGTTGATTAAATTTGTTATATTTTTCATTATATTTATTATTCATCATGATTTTGCTAGATTATAAAAATATATAAATATATTTTAGGAGATTCTAACACAGCTAGTCCACGTGCACATTGTTGTGGTTGCAAAAAAAAAAAAAAAAAAAAATGAAAACTAATTAGATTGATGATGCATAATTTTGGTGACTTCATTAACTTTTGTAAAAATGTCAATGTTTTTGCCTGGAGGAAATCAACGAGTGATAATTTTACAGGCGCATATACAACCATACTTTGTTTAAAAAAATCAAGAAATTAATATTTTTTAGTGCAAGAAGATTATCGTGCAATTTACTCCTATAGCTTGTGTTTCAGTTTTTTCGGCTTGTTTGCTGGATGAGGTTGAGGCAAAGAATAAAGTCGGCAAACTCGTGAAGAATGCAGCCAAGGGCTACACAGCGCACAGTGAGTATGAATGCAAAGTAGCAGAGTGAATGTATAATACTTAATGAAACATACCTTTATCTATAACAGGAATAAAAATCCCGAGCAACTTAAGCGTGTGGTATATAAAGTTTCATACTTTATGGCTAAATGGCTTGCCTTCTTAAACCTTTTTTTTTTTTTTTTTTGAAGCTGTGTTTAGACTGTTTAGATATATTTTTAAACTAATTTTAAATTTAAATTGATGCATTTTTTATTTTCTTTTGAGTTCCGTGACGTAATATTATCTTTAAATTCTATAAAATTTACTTTGATATTCATATATACTTTTTTACCAAACACGCAAGTAAACAATAAGCAATGGGCTTACGGGGTGTAATTTTTTTACTGGCTCAATCAAAAGAGGAGGTCGAAAAATAACCCTTAGATTTTTTTGCGATTTTTTTAGCACTGCATCATACCTATAATGGAGATTAAAAATGTCTCTTGACCTGGAGGCTCCATCCGCAACGCCTATGACGTCACTACATTCTTTGGGTCAACTATAGAACACTTGTAAAAAATTATTGCATTGTTGGTTGTTTATTAAAAATAATCATTTGTTTCCATAGCAACGTGTTTGTTTAGAAACATTATATAGTTGACCCAAAGAATGTAATGACGTCATAGGCGTTGCGGATGGAGCCTCTAGGTCAAGAGATATTTTTAATCTCCATTCTAGGTATGATGCAGTGCTTAAAAAAATCGCAAAAAAATCTAAGGGATATTTTTCGACCTCCTCTTTTGATTGAGCCAGTAAAAAAATGACACCCCGTAAGCCCATTCACACCTATAATATATATTTTATAAAGAGAGCTTAAATATTAAAGTAGAGTAACTTGAAATACAATCCACTTCGTTTGCTGATAAACTCTTAACAGCAAGCGAATTGTTGAATTATTACTTGCATCATAAACAGAATATGCAGCCATTTAAATTTGTCATCATTCATTTCATAATTACTTAGGCTTTATTTAAAATCACCGTCATTAATTCTTCCATTCATGCTTTATTTTCTTCTCGATATAATATACTGTATACTATCTTTTAGGCTCATTGAATGGGCGTTAGAGGGATTTTAAAGCATATAATTTAATTTACCAATACTCGGTTTGTAAATATCTCGTGCTTAAAATCGATATACCTGGTTGGTAAATTTATAGTTTATAAAATACTTCGTCAGCGGCAACAAGTTTTGCTGATACCATAAAGGTGCAAATAGCCTCTGCTCTCACGCTATTTGGCAAACTATTCCAGACCTCCTTTTTTTTTTTTTTTTTTTCTTCTTCTTCTTCATGGTTAACATTATTCACTTTCTTAAAGCAAATGTCATTGTATATATAAATATACAGAGTACAATTCGAATAAAGAAGTTTTTATAAAAGTATTCTGTCAGCTTAATATTAATTAAAAAGATACTACGATACAATACATAATATGTTTTCTATTTTGCTGAATAATAATAAAAAATAGAGCTATTATATTTCAAATTGAAATTTTTCTACAGAAACTTGTGTTCTTTCTTAAAATTTGATTTTTCATTTCTATAACTATAATTTCACATTACACTACGATGCTGGGATTAAAAAAGAAAGTGTAGTTACGTTATGATTCCGACTGTCCTGAGATATGTGATATACACTCGAGCAATTAATATTAGTCCACCATGCCTGATCATCTTGCCTTGAGCTAATTGCAAGTTCAGCTTACTTGTTAGTGCACTATCATCACTTGAAGATGCAATGTCGGATCGCTTTGCCCCTGTTGATATGACATGTCATCTACATGCTCTATTTGGATGCTCAACAAGTTGCCTAACCTCAAGGCGAGATCTGATGTCTTAGCAGACCCGGTAGACCGGTAAGAGAGAGGCCAGTCAGGGACATAATATAATATTAGGCATTACAGGCATCAGGTGTCACCTAGAAGGGGGCCTGCCACTTTATGTATGTGCTCTACGGGTTAAAAATTGGAGGGGCCAGTCAGGTATCCCTGACCCAGCCTTATGGTCAGTCAGAGCTTATAGCAGATATTAAGGTAATGGAGGATTCAACCTCCTTGATCACGCGTGTTTCAGGAGCTGCGAGGGCCGGCATGTCAATATTCCGAATCATCTTCATGGTGATCGCTGGAGTGGTGGCCATCATTGCCGTGGCCGCGTGTGTCATGTTCGTGCGTCGTCGCCTGCGATCCAGCGAAAGTGAAGGATTCGGCCTACTCCACAACGGACCCTGAGACCCTTAATATCGTCCTGCTGAGTAATCTGCTGTATGTGTTCTATGTGCCAGCCGTCAAGTAGCTACCGCTGCCTGTAAAATATTTTATTTTATAAATATATACATAATCTTTTATAATATATATTCATGAGTATCTACATCAAATCAAAAAAATGATATAAAAACCAATCAAATTAAGAATATTAAATTAAAAATGTAACTTTTCTTTTGTTACTATTATTATTATTATTATTATTTGTTGTACTATTTTACAGGTTGTGAAAGTATTTTTTTTTTCCCCATTATAAAAAAGTCAATATTAAATTTAGGAAACAGGTTTACTGACCCTCATTACCTGTACGTGTATTTTATGACGAAAAAATCTCTTACAAAATTTATTTAGGCTTCTATTTTTGTAAATAGTTTAACCCATTTATTATTTCTAAGAAATACAAAAAAAGGGAACAAAATTAATTTCAAATGCCAATTTCTTCTTTATAGGACTAAATCAGCAATTAGCAATCCCAATAAATGTATCGTCTATTTTACTACGTGAAAGCAGCTCAGAGTTTAAAAAATTATAAATATATGATAATTGATTTATTATATTTTCCTCATAAAAATAAAGTATATGTGCATTTAGAAGTATTTTAATTTAATTCATGTTTGCATAACAAAATAGATATAATAATGGTATTAATAGGATTATATATTTTATAGATTATTGTGCAGGTTAAGATGATGTTATAGTAATTAGATAATATAATAATGTTTGTATATTTATGTACAGGTACGAATGTATAAAACACCACTAATGCTTAAATATTTGTAATGTTTATATCGAAATATGCAAACTGTAAAGTGTATATGAAGCGTAAACTACAATAAAAAACAATAAAATGAAAATATTAATAGTTATATTTCATATTATTTAGAATTTAAAAACTTTTTTTAAATATGACCATCATGAACAGTACGCGTACCACGTACTATACATGACTCCTTATGAAGCCATCGAAAGGCTGAAATTAATAAGACAACTATTAATATACTAAAAAAAAATTAGTTACCCTTATTTAATTTCCATCAACGAAGTGTGGATCGTTCTTGACTTCATTTTAATTTTCATTCAGCAGCGTTATCACTTTACCCAAGTTAAATCAAAAGTTTTCAGGGGGCTGTTGCTTTTATTCCCTTCCACCTTCCACCAGCTCCCTTTCCTTATGCCGTATATATCCAAATCTTATGCCAAAGGGACGCGACCTCCGATTTGAATCTCAAGAATTTTGATCAAACTATGAGAGTCACCCAAAAGACAACGTCAGCAGTCAGGCAACATTTTATCACACCGCGAAGGGCGTATAATTTTTCCTTGCTGTCGATAACCTTTCAAAACCTTTACGAATTACAAAATTGCAATTCTTCACTGTTAACGGGTCTTCAAAATATTGATTTCTGCTCGCGTCATAAGTAGGTGGTGAACGGAAATTGTAACGTTGTCTTATCTAAACACAGCTGATGGCCCTCACGTAATCTCTTTCCGTTCACGAGCTGTACGCGTGCCTCAAACGTGATCGACCGGAACCGTTCCACCCATTCATCAAAATCCCATTAAGTACATATATATGTTCAATCTGAAATGCCACTGAATATGCAAAATGAATTGTCTGTATAAATATGGAAGTTATTAAAGTTAAACTATATAGCTTTACTGCTATAAATATAATACAATACACACATATTTATTTTATTAATATATAATATAAAAGACGGATAAAGCATTAAATTCTTTTGACTATTCGTGTTGATTGAACTTATTTATATAACGTATTTAAATGTAAAGAAAAAGCTCTTTCGTCTATATTTTTAGATTAAAATCATGCACTGGCAATCAAAAAGTACAATCAAAATATTATTCATGGAACTATAAACATGAAATAAATTTTTAGTATCATATATTATATACGCACGCAATTTACTTATAAATGTAATAGTATTATAATACTATACACATGACTATAAATAAATATATATACAATATAATTATAATATATATTATTTGAAAAATTATTTTCTATCGTAGTTTTTAATTTTTTAAAAATTATGAATTGCACAGGATCGTCTATTTTACGAATAAATAAATTTAAATCTTATTTATTTTTTATTATATAATAATGAACGTTATATAAATATGTGTATAATAGGCCAAAGGTAATTTTTCGCGTCTCGTCTAGCGCATGCACACACCAAAGTTAAGCAGCCAATGGAAAGGGAGAGGTGGCTTGCTTGCTGATAACAAATGCGCCTGTTTGATGTTGGCCACGACAAGAAGCACGCGACCCCGTTCTCTCTCTCTCTCTCTCTCTCTCTCTCTCTCTCTCTCTCTCTCTCTCTCTCTCTCTCTCGCTCGCTCTTCTTTTTCTTCCCTCAAGCAGCCCGCCACACACAGTAGCGGGTCACACAGGTTGTATACTACTAAGGGGGCAGTTAGTACTTATAAACACGCTCATAGCTTGTGAGGTCAGCTGCTGAAGATCTTATATACTAAAAAAAATGTTTAAAAAATTATAATTAACTCTAAAGTAATTACTTTATTATCGATGTATGTAGTACTCGAAAGTTTATTGGTGTTGGAGAACGATGGTTATAATGTGTCCTGTTCTCCGTGATGTGTCAAGTCATGAATAAGCGACACGGACGATGTTGCTGCATGTTCACGTGTCTTGCAGCTTCTGCCGGACTTGCGCTTCTCTTCCTCGGGGTGTTCCTCGTCTTGCTGGGTCTCTGGCAGTCTTCAGGTGAGATTCTCAGTTGGACAATGGACGACCTTCATGAATTTTTTATTGTTTATTTGATCCTCTAAAATTGTGCTGTGAAACGCTGTGACTTCTATATAGTCATAGTCATACAAATATTTAACATGCAAGAATATGGAAAGGGAAGGCATGACTATGACGTTATAACGTTTTTCCTTTCGATTTGGATCGTGCTAGAGGGTTAAAAAAAACATTAACAAATTGACAATTGACGAGGTCCTATGTATTTAAAAAAAAAAAAATCATGAATGTTATCCATTGCTAAATCTCATACAAATTGATGTTTATCATCATGATAGCAAATCAAAAGTTGCTTGACTTTGCCTCGATTTTTAGTCAACTGTGCAGTTCATAATGCATTTCATCTAAATAAACCTTATGTCGCACATCATGGTACATTGTGGTTGCGTTACCACTTGACATTATACTTATACAGGCTTTACACGAAAATTTACCATTTGACAAAATTATGACTTTGAACCCCGCTCTTTTACTGTAGAGTGTTTTATAATTGTAACATTTAGAATATTGTGTCTTAAAATAGGTTTTATTGCTGTATTAAAATATTATATCCTTAACCCTTGACTTTTAAAAGATATTCATTTTAATTAAGAATAAAATTAAAGTTACTACATTTAAATGTAATGTCCAGTATAATTTTGTATGTAATAATGTACAAGTAATATATTATGAAGTCACGTAATTTTATAGGGAAATAAAGTTGTCAACAGTAAATTAATAATATTTTAATTTTATCTGTTTTATACATCTCACAATAAATTAAATCTCATATGGGTTTTACCGAGGGTTGTTTGTATTGTTATAGGACTCTTGTACCGCTTGTACGTACCAATGATACGTACATACAACAATTTCATACAGCGAACTCATTCGCATGCATTTCCTTGCTAATATGTACTACGGAAATTTGTTGCTCGCAGTCTATAAAATGAAGGATTTAATCGATATTGCAAGTTTCGTTGTTTATCATGGCAGGAGTGATTTGAAATGTTTAACGTCCTATTTTTTTTTTACCCCATTATGAAAAATAGAATGGAAAAATAAATATGTCAATGTTAATACATATATTACACATTATATTAATTATATAATTTAATATTTATTTATTTTAATTATAACCAAATATTATCACGCGTGACAAGTTGCATAATAACCAGGCGTAACAAGGCTAATAATATAAATAAATTAATTTTTGTCAATTAATAATTATGCGAGATATAATAATTAGTACAACGGTGATTTCTCAATTCAAATACCATGCATGATGCATATTCTTATTATATAATAAATATTAAAATCATCTGAAAAAGTAAATTGGAGACAACAAAAGCCCCTTGTATTCTCATACAGTTGAGGAATCACCAGCAAATATCGCAGCTCGATCACTCTGAGTAATCTTGAATTTACACAATTAAATTAGCTCAACCTAATGAATGTACAGTCTAACAAGTATAAGATTAGACGCCTGGAAATCACGCTTTCTGCCGTTTTTTTTTCTTTTTTTCTTGTCCAAATTTGTTTTAAAATTTAACTCGTTATATATATATAAACCACGCGCGGTATTATAGAACGCATGACGGAGTATGTTGAAGAACAACCAGAAAGCAAATGATTTCTTCTTTTATTAAAGTAGAAAATTAAGTAAACTATTTATAATAAAAATAATATAATGCTGATGAAATCATGCTTTTTTTTTATTTTAGTTACCAAAAGCAATTTATTGTCTTGAACAAACATATATCTCTCAGAGGTAGACTCAGGTGGTATATAAAATTTAAATATCTTTTTGTTCGCCGGCAGAAATATTCCAGCAACCCCCGAGTTAAACTTTAAATAAATTGATAATTATATTTTATGAAAAAAAACAAAAACACACATTTTATATTAATATGTTGACTATATTATACTTTAAATATTATTTTAAACGTGTAATATTCTTAATCACCCCACATGATGGTTTTTAAGGGTACTTGAAATATTCTTAATTGTCGAAATTAAATGTAATTATACAGTAGAAAATATAGAATAATCAATAGAAATCATACAATTTGTGTGCAAAGACTATTTATAGCGAACAAATCGACAACCATGTATAAAAAAGGAAAAATTGAAACAAAGAAACAATAAAAAAAGAATGTTTGTTTTATATATAATAAATTTTCATATTATAGTTCTGTCTTCGTAATATATTCATTTATTAGCTATTCTGAATAGAATCTAAACTTTAATTGTAATATAATATAAACAACGAGATGATGTAATGTGTATAGTTATAATTAATAAAATGACTGAATGTGACATTTTTTCTGATGGAAGAACTACTAAAATTTTCATACACTTGATTTGTATAATGTTGTGTTTTTGTTGTTGTTGTCAAAATGTATTTTTTTTTTTATTATTTCTTTCATGGGCACAAAATATACATACATCAACAATATACAAAGTCATTGCTTGAAAGGAATAGCATATAATAGCAAAAGAAAGAGCTGTACCCTGAATAAATAATGAGAATTAATGCCATTTACTGCATGCATTGCATGTTCATGTTATACATATTATACAGTATAACGTACATATTGTAGTTGTTTTTTTCATAGACAATGACAACAACCTTAATATGCACTTAATTAAGAGGCCTAATTAATATGATGAGAATTATTTAGGGTTTATTACATGCCTTAAAACTTCATGCAATGAATCGCTCCGTTTACCCCGCGTCCGTTGATCCTATATAATGCATTAATTATAATTTATATTATTAAGCGTACACGTATTATATGCTTAAATATAATTATATGGTGGTATATATGTAACAGAAAATAAAACATCAATAAAGAGATTAAATTTTAACTTTTAGGATGTTAATTCTTCGCGATTATCATTTTTAAATGTATATTTGTCACCTTAAAAATATTTGCGGATATAATATATACATATTATATTTATAATAAGAATATTACTATAATATAATAACTATATATTATATACTTCACATTTTTATCATGCTTCACATTTATGAAATAAAAAAATTGCATATATTGAAAACATTAAAAAAAGTAAAACACATATATGTATCTAGAAAATATTCAGAGTGGCAAAAATTCTCAGCCGTACAGCAAATTGTTGATTCAAAATATTGATTTGTTTTTTTGCTGGAGGTGTAAAAATAAGAAAAAAATTCGCCATCGCCCACGCCAGCAGGCTCTCAGCGGCCGCAGCTCTGACCGCCCGCGCTCGTTCCGGGGACTTCGTGCACAACCGAGTTTGCGTGTTGTCGCGCGAAAAGTTATATAAATTATAGCACATTTTAAAAATCCTACTAACCTCACTAACCTGACGCTAGTCTTGATAAAGTTACAATTAAATTTATTACAACCTTATAAATTATACGGTAATGCATGACTTACTTAATATTTACCTGAAGAAATCGTTCATGTGCAATGAACACGTACGTTTTATATATTTATACAAAATTTAAAAATGTAATAAATGTTTCAGAACAACAAATGCAAGAAAATTATTTTTATTGTGAATGATTAATAATTAATATAATTAAGAGTTCTCAAATTTTCTAATGCATCTCTAAAAGCTTTAAAATTCATACAGCTTCCAGCTAATTATATGATCATATAGCTGTTACACGTAAAATTGTAATATATTTTTATATTTTCGGGCTTACTCGATCACAATTATATTGTATACTATATTATATTCTGTAAAATATGCGGTGTAATATATTAAATATTCTTGTTTACTCGATCTATATACGATTGATCTCTAGCTATTATCTATTAATTTTTATGTTATTCCATTATAACAAGAAAAATGTTAACAATTAATATGCGAAATTGTAAATTCTTATTTGTAATAATTGTAATATTTTTTCAGCCGATTATATATATATATATATATATATATATATATATATATATATATATATATATATATATAATATATATATAATTATGTAGTATATATGTATATATAGTCATTATGTACCAACTGGTATTTAATTAATGTAAATAAATAAAAAGAAATACGTAATATACTCATCCCTATAGCTATGATGCATCAAATTGGTAAAATTATATAGTTTATAATGTTTATATAGATCCATACATATATTATATATAAATATACACATATTTAATAATATATAAAATTAAGAAATAATAATAATATATTATTTAAAGAAACAAAAGAGCGGTCAAAGTCCCCTCCTGAGCTGTTTATGATCAATGACCACTTTATTTCTGTGACAATATTGTTTGTAAACCATTATAATTATGACAGTTATTCCATAAGGATTAATCAATCAATTGATGGGCGCTCGGAGGTTTCGGACCGCTCCAACTATAGTCAGGTAAAAGTCGGTATATAAAGCTCGTTTTCCTAGGTACAGGCCGACTTGACTTCTATAGAGATAAATGCAAATATTTTATTGAAAACTTCATTCTACGCCTTATTTCAGCAATTGCTCGAATGTCATTATTTTTATTTAATATAACTGACACTTTTTTGTAATTATAGATTTACAATTAATTTAAATATTTGTTAATTAATGATATTTTAAAAATTAACTTGAGCAGAGACATCTACTGCTAAACTTGTGAAGCAGTTGATATAAGCACTATAACGACTATAAGCATTTAAGCATGCGCGGATTGGACGATAGATCTTGGGGGCTTGGGGGTGGGGCATAGCAAAACGAGGCAAACCTTTAAACTTAAATGTGTTCCGATCAGAGATAACATACATGTTCCGATCGCGAGGCCAGAATTCCTGTTTATTTAATTTGTTTAATTAAAAGTGCACATATTATTTTACTGTTTTAAAACAACATTTTCTTTAAAAAAAAATTACTAACTTGAATATTAGGGGACATTAATTTTTATTACACAAATAATAATTGACATCACTGAAATTATTATAATTAATTATTATATTTAATTATATTATAATATATAATATTTATATATATATATATATATATATATATAATATGTATATATATATATATATATATATATAAATATACTGCGATGTGTACGTACAGTATATTATAAGCAGCTATATAAAAATATATAATATATATAGCTATATAAAATTTATTTTATACATATAAAATAATTATATATATTAATTATTATATGTTATATATATATATTATATAGTCTGTATTTTTTAGGGACTTTATGTGGACGCGATATAATAATCAAATGTTTCCCATAAAAGCTGATCATAATCTTTCACGAAGTTCATCATACTTTGACCTTTATAAAAGGATATAAAGACCACGCGTACACGTGAGCACGTGATAATATGTTGGCCACCGAATATCGTTATCTGCACGGCGCGTACTGTATTATAATAGCCACGCGAAGCATATAATTATGCATGAACCGAGGCGCGCGCGCAGTGAAATATAATATTAGTACACAGATTACGCGCGGCGGCCATCTTGGAAGTCATAACATGGCTAAGATAGGGGGCGCCAGTCGGTCTAGACGTATATTATAGTCTATTAGCCATATGTCAGGCGTAAACTTAGATTTGTTTTACTGTACATATATATATATATATGTATATATATATATATATATATATATATATATATATATATATATGTATATATATATATATATATATATATATATATATATATATATATATATATATATATGATATAAAATATTCCCAGCATAATATTATATATTTTCAATTTCAATGATGTGAATTATAATCATGCAAATTATTTACTATATAAGTACGTGTATATAATATATATACATATATGCTTTAATTAATATAATTGTATAAAAGAAGAAGAAAAAAATATATACATATATTAATATTAATATTATATAGTTAAAATATGTTTCCAAAAATTTGATACCCCCCCGCGCGCGCGGCCGGTCACGCGCAGATCCGAGAGAAGATGCATCACGCGGCCCCGCCTTAATTAACAATAAATAATTGCTTGATATTTTATTTAAACAAATAATATATATATATATATATATATATATATATATATATATATATATATATATATATAATGTAATATAATATATATGGCATATGTGTATGAGCAGAACTGATATGCATCATATGGATCGATGTCTCTCTATAGCTCATTTTGTAATTAATATGGATCTATATATATATATATATACAGAGTGAACCACAATTCGCGTGCCAACTTTTTTCGTAAATTTGGTATTGCAAAAATTTTCGTACAAACTTCAAATTTGGTACACTTGTAGCTGAGGGTTGTAAAAATTAGTTCAGGGTGTTAAAATTTTTATTGAACATCAATAACACCCCTTTCAGGGGTGGTTTTTAGAAAAATTATTTTCGCCTTATGGAAATTCAATGTTAAATACAACTTTTTTTGAAATCATTGTAATTTTGCGCAGAAAGTTTCTAGCATAGGGTAATCGACCCTCTTGAACTCAGAAATAATTTTAGATTTTTTCCCCGACGCACCCCTAAGGGTGGAGACCTACCCCTAAAATCCATTTTCCTTAAAAATTGTGCTAAAATTATGAAATTAATTTTCAAGGGGTAATCGACCCTCCTGAACTCGGAAATAACTTTAGATTTTTTTCCCGACGCACCCTTGAGGGTGGAGACCTACCCCTAAAATCCATTTTCCTTAAAAATTGTGCTAAATTTATGAAATTAATTTTCAAGGGGTAATCGACCCTCCTGAACCCAGAAATAATTTTAGATTTTTTCCCCGACGCACCCCTGAGAGTAGAAACCTACCCCTAAAATTCATTTTCCTTAAAAATTGTGCTAAAATTATGAAATTAATTTTCAAGGAGTAATCGACCCTCCTGAACTTGGAAATAATTTCAAAATTTTTCCCCGATGCAACCCTGAAGGTAAACTGCTACACACCATATCCTTCATTCTTAATAATTGAGTAGAAATTGTGAATTAAATTTTTGTTGGGATTTATCGAAATTTTCACAGAAAACAATATCCCATGCAGACTCACCCCTTCACTTGCAGCATGACTGTGGTTTCACTCAATGTGCCCACCGTTAATTGGCGTGATGGCACATGTTGGTCCACTCAACGAGGCTATGTGTGTAGGTGCATGGCCTCTAACATCTGAGGTGTGACCAATTCCATGCAACGTCTGATCTCCACTTTCAGTTCGTCAATGGTCTCAAATCTCTTCTTGTAAACATTTCGCTTCAGAAAGAGATTTGAGACAATTGACGAGCTGAAAGTGACAGACATTATGTGTTATGTGGAATTGGTCACACCTCAGTTGTTAAAGGCACACATAGCCTCGTTGTGCAGACCAACATTTGCCTTCACGCCATGCAATTAACGGTGGACACATCCATCGTCATGCTGCAAGTGAAGAGGTGAGTCTTTGATTTCTTTTTATTAAAGATTCCGATAAATCCCGAAAAAAAAAATCACAATTCCTACTCGGTTATTAAGAATAAAGGTTATGGTGGGTAGCCGTACGTTGACCCTCAGGGTTGCGTTGGGGAAAAAATCTAAAATTATTTCCGAGTTCAGAAGGGTAGAGTACCCCTTGAAAATTAATTTCACAATTTTTAAGAAAAATGGATTTTAGGGGTAGTTTTTCACCCTCAGGGTTGCGTTGGGGAAAAATCTAAAATTATTTCCGGGTTCAGGAGGGTCGATTACCCCTTGAAAATTAATTTCATAATTTTAGCACAATTTTTAAGGAAAATGAATTTTAGGGGTAGGTCTCTACCCTCAAGGGTGCATCGGGGAATAAATCTAAAATTATTTCCGAGTTTAGGAGGGTCGATTGCCCCTTGAAAATTAATTTCCTAATTTTAGCACAATTTTTAAGGAAAATGGATTTTAAGGGTAGGTCTCCACCCTCAAGGGTGCGTCGAGGAAAAAATCTAAAGTTATTTCTGAGTTCAGGAGGGTCGATTACCCCTTGAAAATTAATTTCATAATTTTAGCACAATTTTTAAGGAAAATGGATTTTAGGGGTAGGTCTCCACCCTTAGGGGTGCGTTGGGGAAAAATCTAAAATTATTTCTGAGTTCAGGAGGGTCGATTACCCCATGCTAGAAACTTTCTGCGCAAAATTACAATGATTTCAAAAAAAGTTTTATTTAACATTGAATTTCCATAAGGCGAAAATAATTTTTCTAAAAACCACCCCTGAAAGGGGTGTTATTGATGTCCAATAAAAATTTTAACACCCCGAACTAATTTTTACAACCCTCAGCTATAAGTGTACCAAATTTGAAGTTTGTACGAAAATTTTTGCAATACCAAATTTACGAAAAAAGTTGGCACGCGAATTGTGGTTCACTCTGTATATTGTATTATAAGTTTATAACAATATAACAATATTAATTTAACCAATTTGATGCATATCATAGGGAGTATATTATATATTATATACGTAAATTGTGTAATACCTTTTAATTAATTTTTGCTCCCATCTACAGCCCACGACGCGTTGCGGGTATCTGGGTGCGCGCTTGCCGGCTCCGGGGCGGGACTGTTATTGATGTCGGGGGCGGCACTGCTGTGGCCAGGGGGCCGCGGGGAGCTGCATGAATGCTGCCTCCAGCACGGGTCACGCGGCACGCAGGTTGGCGCCGACACATCCTCCATGTCTTCAGGGGACTCGTACTACGACCCACCTCAGCTCCGCGTCATTCCACCCACCCCCTTCGGCGCCGAGAGCGTCGGACAGCCAGACGAGAGACGGCCGGACACCGCCCCGGAGTTCATCTTACCGAGATGACCCCTAACCCCACCAGCCTTGGCCATGTGAGCGCCTCATCTCGAATCTAGAAGCTATTTGTAGTTTTTGCTGTGAAAATTGCGCGAGAAAAAGTTGCAGCAATTACATTAATTGCGAAGCATAAAAGTAAAAACATTATTTTATGTTTGTGAAAAAAAAAAAAAAACAGAAACAGAAACAGAATTAAACAAGCACAATAAAAAAATATAATAAACACCCTTTGAACAATTTGAGTTAAAAAAATGTACTGTGAAAATTTAGTAGAAGGGTTTTAAATTTTAATATTTATAAATTGAACTTTAGCTTATATACTCTCTTATATAATATTATAATTCTATTTATATGGCTATTTAATTAATGTTATATTAAAACTTTTTTCGTGCATAATTTTGTGTCTAAATTATTATATATTATAATATATTATACTACAGTATAATATAATAATACCATATACAGAGTGAACCACATTTCGCGTGCCAACTTTTTTCGTAAATTTGATATTGCAAAAATTTTCGTACAAACTTCAAACTTGGTACACTTGTAGCTGAGGGTTGTAAAAATTAGTTCAGGGTGTTAAAATTTTTATTGGACACCAATAACACCCCTTTCAGGGGTGGTTTTTAAAAAAATTATTTTCGCCTTATGGAAATTCAATGTTAAATACAACTTTTTTTGAAATCATTGGAATTTTGCGGAAAAAGTTTCTAGCATAAGGTAATCGACCGTCCTGAACTCAGAAATAATTTTAGATTTTTTCCCCGACGCACCCCTGAGGGTGGAGACCTACCCCTAAAATCCATTTTCCTAAAAAATTGTGCTAAAATTATGAAATTAATTTTCAAGGGGTAATCGACCCTCCTGAACTCGGTAATAATTTTAGATTTTTTCTCCAACGCACCCCTGAGGGTGGAGACCTACCCCTAAAATCCATTTTCCTTAAAAATTGTGCTAAAATTATGAAATTAATTTTCAATGGGTAATCGACCCTCCTGAACTCGGAAATAATTTTAGATTTTTTCCCCGACGCACCCCTGAGGGTGGAGACCTACCCCCTAAAATCCATTTTCCTTAAAAATTGTGAAATTAATTTCCTAGGTGTAATTGACCCTCCTGAACTCGGAAATAATTTTAGATTTTTTTCCCCAATGCAACTCTGAGGGTAAACTGCTACCCACCATATCCTTCTTTCTTAATTATCGAGTAGAAATTGCGAATTAATTTTTTTTCAGGATGTATCGAAATTTTTCAGAGAAAAAATATCCCAGACTGACCCCTTCACTTGCAGCATGACAGTGGTTTCACTCAATGTGTCCACCGTTAATTGGCGTGATGGCACATGTTGGTCCGCTCAACGTGGCCATGTGTGTAGGTGCATAGCCTCTAACATCTGAGGTGTGACTAATTCCATGCAACGTCTGATCTCCACTTTCTGTTTGTCAATTCGTCTCAAATCTCTTCTTGTGAACATTTTTCTTCAGAAAGAGATTTGAGACCATTGACGAGCTAAAAGTGACAGACGTTATGTGGAATTGGTTACATCTCAGTTGTTAAGGGCACACATAGCCTCGTTGTGCAGACCAACATGTGCCTTCACGCCATGCAATTAAAGGTGAACACATCCATCGTCATGCTGCAAGTGAAGAGGTGATTTTTTTTTTATGAAAGATTTTGATAAATTCCGAAAAAAATTTAATTCACAATTTCTACTCGATTATTAAGGAGAAAAGATATGGTGGGTAGCCGTTGACCCTCAGGGTTGCGTTAGGGAAAAAATCTAAAATTATTTCCGAGTTCAGAAGGGTAGAGTACCCCTTGAAAATTAATTTTACAATTTTATCACAATTTTTAAGGAAAATGGATTTTAGGGGTAGTTCTTTACCCTCAGGAGTGCGCCGGGGA